>CANSNZ010000931.1:217500-314253 GCA_947646795.1 Beta lomatogona
ACAAATAGCAGCAAGAGGTAAAATTTAGATATTTGCATCAACTTTTACCATAGAGAGGCATCACAGAGCTCATTATCACCAACTTGGACAGCAGCAGAATCACACCATGAAAACAATCATACATATCCTAAAAGTACAAGAAATTAACAACTATTGTAAATTGTAATACGCTGTGTCGTCTCCTTTCACAAGACATTCGCATGCTAGGGTCTAGGTGGCTGAATTAGCATCTGGTTCTAAGTAATTAAATAAGAGACAAAAGTAGTGATAATTATGGAAACAAAATGTATAACAAGGCACAAGACAAGAAAGAGTAGTTGCTCGTTGCTTGATTAGTATCTAAATTTGAAATTCCTCTGAACAAAGAGAAGAAACACGTATTTTTCTTCTGTTTTGGGATTTGAATTTATACTTATGTTTAAGATCTTACAACATCAAAACCCATATAGATGAAACAAGTTGTAAATCCACAAAATTAGTACAGAATATAATATTCCTAAGTATAATTACGAGCACTGAAGTCCAAAATATACACTCGTTAAAACACCCACTCTAACAAAGACGGATGCATGCAAAGTACACAACGATGATCAGTTACCTCAGTGAAACATTTCCTTGGCTACCGAAATTCTGAAAAGCGAAATAGAAATAGAGATGGTTTTTTATAATAAATATACACACATTAACAGGAATATATTTTAGAAATGAACATGTGCATCAGCCTAATCAGAAAACACAGAGCATATAGAATTAATAGAAAAAAGTGCCTTTGTCTTCACCTGATACTTCTAAAATCATACTTCATTAATTCATAAAAAGAAATAAGCACCTCTATAATATGGAAATAACTTGTGCAACTCAATAATTATAATCCCTTTTGATTCTAGAAAGACCAAGAAAGACTTAAGTTAATAGCAACAAAAAAAATAAACCAAGTATCTGGATTACTTAATAGATTAAAGGAGGTGCATTATCATGCCTAGCCACTAGAGAACCAAAGTGATATACAATTGTCATGTTAAGTTTCAATCAAGTCGTGTTCTCTTTCTATTCCTCAAAACGAATATATAACAACCTAGAGGACCAAAGTCCTAATCCGAATCAATCTAGGTGAACAAGAGATCAACAAAGTCTTCCCGAAATCACCAAGAGTTTGATCTTTTTGACGATGACAAAGGGGGAAAAGATAAGGAACAATATAAGTTGAAAATTGAAAATCATGAAAAAATGAAAAATTTAAATCCTTAATCTACCTTAATTAAATTATATAAATTATTATTTTTCTTAGTTTGTAACTTTGTTGTCATCATCAAAAAGGGGGAAATTGTTGAACTCTAGTTTTGATGATGACAAAGGAACAAAGATGCAAACTAAGTATTGGACTAACAAGTTGTTTAAGTGAGTGAATTTCAAGGTATCAATGAAAGGAACAAAGAGAATACTAAGTCACAGAAGAAATCAAGTTTGGATTTTAAAGACTAAGTAAAGATGTTTAAGATTTGGTACTGGAGCAGCATTCGAGCAAGAAGACTAAAGCGAGGCTTTTTGTTTCTAGTTCCATTGTAAGGGAACGAGTAAGAATGGTAAGGAACTATGGCAATTTAGAATGAGAATGATCGTTTGTTCCTTTGTAAGGAACATACGAACTGGCGCTAAACTAATAAGTTAAAGGAACTAACTATTAAAAGGAACTAGACTTAGGATTAAGCATTACAACGGTTCATTTATGTCAGTTGAGTAAATTATGCCTAGATTCTAGGTAACCGTTTTTATTTAAGGAAAAAAATTTTAAGGAAAAGATTTTATTTTTCTAAAGATAATAAAAAAAAATCGGTTTTTAAGGAAATATTTTAAATATTATATTTTTGGTAAAATGATTTTATTTAGGTATTAATAATTAAAATATTTTTAATTAAATCATATTTTCGAATTAATGCTTAAAGTGGTTGCTAAAATTAAGGAGCAGTAACTTAATTCTCTCCCACGTTTAACAGTGATCATGGAGATCATGGGATGATTGAGGAACGTGCTCCTCTGGTTAAGGAACATCATGGGATAATGGTTCTACCACTAATACATGTTTTAATCCCACGTTCTAAGTTATTACCACTATAAATACTAGTGTCTAATTAAGTTCCAATTTGTGTCTGACCAAGTGATTTAGTGAGTTTAACTGAGTAAAGTGTCAGTGCCTTCATTCTCTCATAAAAGCCATTTGTTCTTTGCCTTCTTACTCTAAATTCCACTAAGTTTACTTGATCTATTGTATTTTGATTTTTGGGGTAAGGGGACTTCGAGTGAAGTTATGTAAGAGAGAACCTTTGAGTAAAGCGAGTTAAAGTGAGAAAACTTCAAGTGAAGTTGTGAGGAACAACTGTTGAGGGAACAGTTGTTCAGGAACTTGAGTTTAGGAACTCAAGGTGTGGCCCGTGAGTAGAATTAGGTTGTAACAAAGTTGTTTGGCCTAATTAGTGAAAGAGTTGATTTTAAAATCCCTAGTGGTCGAGGTTGTTTCTTCTTGTTGGGCCCAAGATGTTTTTCCTCGTAAAAATCCCTTGTGTTCCTTTAGCTTGTTTCTTTGTTCAAGTTTAAAATTCTGCAAAAAGTTACATTTATTTCTACACATACAATTCACCCCCCTCTTGTATTGATCCTAGTGAAATAACAAGTAGGATTAGTATCGCTTTATCTATGTTTTTTGATGTCTATGTTAAGGACATCTTTGTCTAAGTCTAGGAAATATACACCATATACATATACATATATATACATATATACATGTATATATATACATATATACATATAGGAAAACACCCAGGACAAGGGAAGGGCAGATTGACCGTAAGAACTGACCCAGTTTATATGGAAGATGCACAATTAAAACTAAAACTAATATGGAAATTAAACGTTGGAATGAGAGCAGCATGAACTTACAAAAGTATAAGGGAGGAAAGGATGATTGAAACTTGGAATTGTATTGATAACTTGGAAGTATTACAAATTTTGTGTTTTCACTCTTTCTCACTCTTACACTAATTTTTGAAGTTCTATAACTGACTCTGCCAAAAACTGGATACAAGTGAGCCTAATTATAGACTTTTGAAAAGAAGATATAGTAATGTAGTACAATAATTGGACAAATCTAGAAAACTTACAAAGCTAAGTAATCTAGAAAATGACATTTTACAATTACAGATATTGGACAGCTGGATACATATTTGCCTTTGCTTTTGGGAGTGTGTTGTAACAGTTGGATACTTGTCTGCCACTACTTTTGAAGTGCATTGTATCTTTTGGACAATTTTGGTGAAAATTCCACAAAAGTACTATTCATGGTACTATTCATCGGCTGCTTTTCACTATTCAATTTTTTAACAAAGTTGGAAAATGGTTGGAAATTGCATGTTGGAAACCTTTTCTGCTGATCTTGGACATCTGGAACAGGATTTTGGACACCTCTAATGATCTTGGATAGCTGGTACAAAATGTTGTACACCTGTAAATTGGATAATCATGTCCCTAACTTTTGCCTAAGTGTAAAATACTTACACTTAGCGGGATCTTTTCTTTTCCTTTTTTTTTCTTTTTTATTATTTATTTTTCTTTTTTTTTGGCCCTAACTTTTGCGTGGATTAATCCACCGGGCTATTTTGATTTAAAAATCAAATGGATCTTGGGCACAAGGCCCACCATATAGATCGGGGCTTGAGGCCTCAGAAGAACTGGAACTATTGGAAGAGTGGGCTTTTTTAGTCTGGCTTATAAACTGAAGGAACTGATCAAAGAGTTCAGCCTTATTTATTGAAGCCTTCTTCTTCTTTTTGGTTTTGGATTTTGTAGATGAAGATAGAGAATGTAATGTGTTTTGTGGAGGGGCTGTTTGGATTTCTTTATACTGCTGGAAACTCTGCTTAGTCCATTCATTATAATCATAGAGAGCAGATAATCCATGCTGGAGATATTGAGAAACACAGTCGTGCATATTTGGATAAATTTTGAAGTTTTTCCACCATTTGACCCGATATTCTCGAATCAGGTAATAAGGTCTGGATTCGATCATTTTTTGGAGAGAATAATTCCAACCCATAATCCATGAAATTCGAAATATTTGACAGAAATAAATAATACTGGAAAATTCATATCCTTTTGGAAAACGTGCTACTGGAAATCGAGCTTTGGAATGATAAAGTTGGAAAGCGGTTTGAAGCTCGTCTGGGAAAATATCAGGAATTGCTCCATAGCTATCCCACCATTCTACGAACCATATTGGAAATATTGTATTTTTCTAAAGACATTCAGGATGGAAACTGAAGAACCAAGAGTGATTATAACTTTCGACTAAAAATGCACAATACCATGCTTGTACATAATCATAAAAGTTATAAGTCTGTGGAAGTTTTGGATCAAGGAGATTTGAAGAGAATGTTTTGGAGGTTGAAAGAGAAGAATGGATTGTTTTCCATTCAGTACTGGAAATGATATGGAAAATCAGGCATTTGGAGTAGTTTGTTGTGGTGTTAATGTTATCCTTAATGTGACAGGAATTTGTGTCACGAAGGATATTGGGATAATATTGAATTGGTTTAGTGATTTCAAAAGAAAACCAATTAAAACCATCTGGGAGCACTTTTTTGATATAAGTGGATATTTTTTGAGTATAATCATCAAGGGAAGAGAATTTCTTGGACATAAAATTGGTTAAGAATAAAGTGGTATATTGGGATTTTTGATGATATGAAATATCAGTGGCATTTGGATGGGTTGTTTGAGGAGCTGTTTGTGATAGTGTTTGAGCATAGGAAATTGGAGGAAAGTATGATAAATTGGAGAATTGATTTGTGGAAACAGGAATACTTCATGTAGGATGGATTACTATACCTTTTTCTTTCTGCTGTCTGGAAGCAGGAACTTTAGAACCTTGCATTATGTCCATCCTTGTAGAAATCATATTAATTTGTTTATAAATGGAGTTAGATTGAAGATTATGGACATCAGAATGCTGTAATTTGGTAGAAAATTTGAAAGAAATTGGTTTTTCATTGATAACAGCATGAATGCCAACTTCATTGACAGAAAATGGATACATTTAAGTAAAAAATGGAGTGCCAAGAATAATATTATAATTTAGATTTTTGACAAGAGTAAATGAAATTTGAAAATAATAAATATTATTGAAAATAGATGCATTTCTGGAATGGGAGATTTTCAAAAACTTTGTAATTTTGAGAAGTATTTGGAAAATCATCTGTATTCTGAAAAGTACTTGATCTTTCAAAAGAACTAGAAGATCTTGCACTCTGAAAGTGATAGTTGGAAGAAGAAGATGGAAATTCCCTACTCGAATTAAATCGATTAAGAACTCTGCCATCTGGTTCCTCAACTATTTGTTCAACCTTTGATTCTTTCAAAGATTTTGGAATTGGTGGAGTTTGAACTTGCCATTCATTAGGAATAGTAATTTTATCCCATGGAAGAGCTTCTGGAGTATGTGTAGTTGCTTTGCCATGTTCAACCTTAAAAATCATAGTTTGTCCAGGAGCAAAACGTATTCTACATCTTGGATTCATTTGAGTATTTAAGAGTTTGTAATAAACTCGATAAATAATGGAAAAGTTTCAAGCACCTTGGAATTGGAGATCTTTGGAAATATTGAAATCTAGAGTTAAATTCTTAAGAATATAAGGATCCTCAAGATCTTTACTCAGATTTGGAAAACAATTGAAATAAATTGGACCTTGACAAATATTAGTATTTGCCAAAGCTAAAAGAGAATCTTTGAAATGGATAAGAGAAGTATCTCTCAAAGCAAGCATAATTGGACAATCAAGACCTAATCTGACCATAGGCTTGACAGCAATTTGGACACAACCAAAATGGATATGCCTAAAACCTTGTTCTAAGTGTTTCTGGATGGACTCATTATCAAGAAGTTGGATAGTCATTTGACGCTGATTGATACTAGTAGTAAATTCTTTTATATGGATACCTCTACCAAAATTGAATTCCCAAATTTGAAAAAACCTTTGAAAAAACACTACTAAATTTACCTTTCACCATGTTTACTGATAAACACTACAACAATAGTTGTAGCTTGAGGGACCACTGGGACCACCTGAGGGACCACCACACCTGGAACACCTACACCACGACTTACCAACGGCTTTACAGGCTGAATATACCCAGGCTGACCAAACCCAAACAACAACCACCACTACAGTGATGTCTCAATAACAATGGCTATAAGTAACCTTAGAGCACTTCGTCAATGGCTCTGATACCAGGAAAACACCCAGGACAGGGGAAGGGCAGATTGACCCTAAGAACTGACCCAGTTTATATGGAAGATGCACAATTCAATGCTAAAACTGAAACTAATATGGAACCTAAATATGGAAATTAAAAATTCGAATAAGAATTAAGAACTTACTGAAGAAAATGGAGGAAAGATGATTTGAAACTTGGAATTGGTATTGATAATTTGGAAATATTACAAACTTTGGATGAGAGCTTGTAATGCTTACAGTTTTCGCTCTGTTTAGCTCTGCCTTGAACTGAATACAAATGAGCCTATATATAGACTCTTCAAAAGAAAAATACAGTAATGGGACTAATCTAGAAAACTGACAAGGCTAAGTAATCTAGAAAATGACATTTTTTTCAGTTACAGATAATGGACAGCTGGATACTCATTTGCCATTGCTTTTGGAAGTGCTTTGTGACAGCTGGATACTTGCCTGCCATTTCTTTTGGAGTGCATTGTAGATTTTTGACAATTTTGGAAAAAATTCCACGAAAGTACTAATTATGATATTATTCATCGGCTACTTTTCACTGTTCACTATTCACCTTTTTGTCAAAATTGGAAATTGATTGGAAATTGTAAGCTGTAATCCTTATCTTCTGGTCTTGAATGCTAGAATAACTGGAATAAATGGATGAACACCTGTAAATTGGATAATGTCCCTAATTTTTGCCTAAGTGTAAAATACTTACACTTAGCGGGATCTTTTTCTTTTCTTTTTCTTTTTCATTTGTCTTTTCTTTTGGCGCTAACTTTTGCGTGGATTAATCCACCTGGCTATTTTGTTTTTTTTTTTTTAAAAAAATCAAATGGATCTTGGGGACAAGGCCCACCATACAAATCTGGGCTAGAGGCGTTAGAAGAACTGGAACTAGTGGATGATTGGTCTTTTTTAGTTTGGCTAATAAACTGAAGAAATTGATCAAAGCGTTCAGCTTTATTTATTGAAGCCTTCTTTTTCTTTTTGGAGTGTGAAAGAGAAGAATGGATTGTTTTCCATTCAGTATTAGAAATGACAGAAAAAATCAGGCATTTGGAGTAATTTGTTGTGGTGTTAATGTTATCCTTAATGTGTCAAGAATTTGTGTCACGAATGATTTTACGATAATATTGAATTGGTTTAGTGATTTCAAAAGGAAACCAATTTAAACCATCTGGGAGTACCTTTTTGATAGAAGTAGATATTTTTTGAGTATAATCATCATGGGAAGAGATTTTGTTGGACATAAAATTGGTTAAGAACAAAGTGGTATATCGGGATTTTTGATGATATGAAATATCAATGGCATTTGGATGGGTTGTTCGAGGAGCTGTTTGTGATAGTGTTTCAGCATAGGAAATTGGAGGAAAGTATGATAAATTGGAGAATTGATTTGTGGAAACTGGAATACTTCCTGTAGGATGGATTACTATACCTTTTTCTTTCTGCTGTCTGGAAGCAGGAACTTTAGAACCTTGCATTATGTCCATCCTTGTAGAAATCATATTAATTTGTTTATAAATGGAGTTAGTTTGAAGATAATGGACATCAGAATGCTGTAATTTGGCAGAAAATTTGAAAGAAATTGGTTTTTCATTGATAACAGCATGAATGCCAACTTCATTGACAGAAAATGGATACATTTGAGTAAAAAATGGAGTGCCAAGAATAATATTATAATTTAGATTTTTGACAAGAGTAAATGGTGTTTGAAATTAATAATTATTATTGAAAATAGATGCATTGGAATGTTTGTATCTTATTTGGAGTTTTTGACCATTAGCAATAGTCAAATGTTTAGTGGCATGTTCATAATACTGAGGAGGGTTTAGTCCTTCCTTAATGCAATTAAGATCAGCACCACTATCAAATAATGCAACATCATTAATTTGGAAATTATCATCAATAACTAATGTAATTGGACAAAACCATTTTTGATAATTAAATCGGTGAATAATTTGAAGAAATTTTTCTTTTTCAATTGGAGTGTCTGAAATCTAAATAGAATCAATTGGTATAGGAGAACGTTTCGAAGTTTCTCTTATTTCAAAATTGGAATTTTGGAGTAAAGTAATTTTTGCTTCAAGTTCTAAATCTTTTGTTTGGAGGTTTAAATTTTTTTGCTCAAGATCTTGAATATGAGATTCTATTTGAATTACCTCATTTTGAAGATCATGAGTATTAACTGGAGGAATAAATGGTTGATGATATGGAGAATCATCAAGTATTTTTTGAAGACTAAAAAGACTGATTTTTTCTTCTCTTCAAGTGGAGAAGATTTTAAAACAATTTCCCGTAATCTTTCAAGATATTGTTTTTGAAGATTGCTATATGGAATTTTTTTCAAAAATATCGAGAAATAATTCCTTCTCATTTTCTTTTTTGGAAATAACACAAAGTCTTTTGGAACAAAATTGGAGAAAATGATCAGAATTAAAATCATCAGAATCCTGATCATAATCTAATTGGTAAATAATATGATCAGAATCGTAATGATCAGATTCTTCTGGCTCACTCTTATTTAATAGGAAAATATTTAAGAGTTTATCTCGTAAATCTGGATTATTTTAGTAAATAATTTTCTCAAAGCTAAAGGCTTCACAGAAAGATCCAAGTTCTCTTCTTTGCCGAGCCTTTTCGTTGCCATACTTAGATTGGATTTTGAGCTTATTAGAAAGAGATAATCCTTCTTTTTTTATCAAGGCAAACAATTGACCATACGTTAATTCATCATATGCAATTGTTTCTTTATTTGTAGCTTCTTTCAATTTTTGAAAAATTCTTTGAGCAAATAAATTTGGAAGTCCTGAAATAAATTTTTCTTTCCAGAAGGATTGCTGAGCATCAGACCGAATAAGAACATTGGATAAAAATGTATCTTTGTACTAACAATAATCATTCAACGTTGGACATCGAAGATTGGATAAAACTAAGGTATTGGATTTCAAATGTTCAGTGGAAGAACCAAGAAAATGGAGACTAATTGTTTGGATTAGAAGAATAAATCCATCCTTTTCTCTTTTGGCATGTTCATGAGAACAAATCTCCTTTTGTTGTTCTGTTGTAAAGGTATTTTCCCACCAATATTTTAATTGTCCTGAAAAACCATTTACAATAGTTTCAGCAATTGGATCACTTGTAAAATCATTGGAAGAATATGCATTAGCAGCAATGCACATTTCATGTAAAACCTTGAAATTTTCAAATTATGATGTACCATCTATATTCCAATCATATAGTTGGTCACCAGAATAAACATTTTGAGAACCATAAGTTCCTCGTTCTTTAAATTGAAGATCTGGAGGAGTAGGTCTGGAATAATAATTTCGCATTGGATTATGGTTCCAGTTTTTACTAGAAATTCGATTAATTTGAGAGGGAAACTCATCACCTGAAGAAAAGTTATTAGCAATTTCTTTTGCTTTCTTATCCTTTTCTAAACATGTGATGTTTTTGTCTAATTTGTCAGAAATTCTTTTCAGAAGTCTTTTATTACTAAGTCCAAAACCTTTTGAAAAATTAGTTGGAACATGGATAAAGGGTCTAGAAATCTGATTTGGAAAAGTAGATGAACGTCCTTCATTAAGAGAAATTACATTCAACTTTTTTGATAAATCATCAATCTCTTTAGAAGATTCAGAATCATAATTTTTGGAAGATAAAGTATCAATTTGAGTTGAAATTTCATTTACTTGTTTGGAAATAGTATGTAAAATTGTATTGGAAAAATTATCTTGTTCGAAAACCTTTTTAATGTCCCCTAAAGTAGGACCTGACTTCTCATCAGCATCTCTTCCTACTTTATATGGAGCAGCTTCACAAGTTCTTCCTTCATCTGAAGGAAATCGTAAACCTGTTAATGGAGGATGAATAGACGAAACTAATTCACCATTTTTGAGAATCCATTTTTGAGCAATATTGGACTTGACGCATAAATCAGAAAATGGATAAGCAATTTTCAAATGACTTAAGCAAATTGGAAGCCATGTAAAAAATCGATTATTTGCTGATAATTCATTTAATTTGGAGTAATATTTTTCACGGATAAAAATTGCTGCTGAATTATCAAAATTGGAGAAAAACCATTGTTTTTTGTCATGATTTGCTGGACTATTAAAATCTTTGTTAAGCATAGGTTTGTCAATTTGAAATCCACCTTTTGTAATAACATTCAAACTGGAGAAATTTGGAGGTCTCATTTCAGACTTAGTTGGTGATCGAAAATCATTTTCATTAACTATTTCTGGAATGGGAGATTTTTCAAAAACATTGTAATTTTGAGAAGTATTTGGAAAATCATCTGTAGTTGGAAAAGTACTTGATCTTTCAAAAGAACAAGAAGAACTTGCACTCTGAAAGTCATAGTTGGAAGAAGAAGATGGAAATTCCCTACTCGAATTAAATCGAATAAGAACTCTTCCATCTGGTTCCTCAACTATTTGTTCAACCTTTGATTCTTTCAAAGTTTTTTGGAATTGGTGGAAACTTGCCATTCATCAGGAATAGTAACTTTATTCCATGGAAGAGCTTCTGGAGTATGTGTAGTTGCTTTGCCATGTTCAACCTTAAAAATCATAGTTTGACCAGGAGCAAAACATATTCTACACCTTGGATTCATTTGAGTATTTAAGAGTTTGTAATAAACTCGATAAATAATGGAAAAGTTTCGAGCACCTTGGAATTGGAGATCTTTGGAAATATTGAAATCTAGAGTTAAAGTCTTAAGAATATAAGGATCCTCAAGATCTTTACTTAGATTTGGAAAACAATTGAAATAAATTGGACCTTGACAAATATTAGTATTTGCCAAAGCTAAAAGAGAATCTTTGAAATGGATAAGAGAAGTATCTCTCAAAGCAAGCATAATTGGACAATCAAGACCTAATCTGACCATAGGCTTGACAGTAATTTGGACATAACCAAAATGGATATACCTAAAACCTTGTTCTAAGTGTTTCTGGATGGACTCATTATCAAGAAGTTGGATAGTCATTTGACTCTGATTGATACTAGTACTAAATTCTTCTACATGGATACGTCTACCAAAATTGAATTCCCAAGTATATTGTTTATCATAAATATCAGTTTTGGAAAGAATTGGCATTTCCCAAACAAATGGATCATCCTTTTGAGTAATCTGTTTCTTCTGGACTGGATTCTTACTGTCACCAAAAACCTTTGTCAAACACTACTAATTTTACCTTTCACCGTGTTTACTAATAAACAGTACAACAATAGTTTTTGAAGATTGCTATTTTTTCTTCTCTTCAAGTGGAGAAGATTTTAAAACAATTTCCCGTAATCTTTCAAGATACCTGTTTTTGAAGATTGCTATCTGAAATTTTTTCAATAATATCAAAAAGTACTTCTTCGTTTCTTTTTTGGAAATAACACAAAGTCCTTTGGAACAAATTTGGAGAGAAAGATCAGAATTAAAATCATCAGAATCCTGATCATAATCTAATTGGTAAATAACATGATCAGAATCCGAATGATCGATTCTTCCGGCTCACTCGATTTAATTGGAAAATATTTAAGAGTTTATCTCGTAAATCTGGATTGTCTTGGAAAATCTCATTAATCTTACTTTTGAAATGACAATTATTTGCTTTGTGACCAGGTTTGCCACATTTATAGCAAATAATCTATTGGAAATCCTTTTTTGTAAATTCTTTTGGAAATGTTTTATTACTAAGTCCAAAACCTTTTGAAAACTTAGTTGGAACATGGATAAGGGGTCTAGAAATCTCAATTTGAAAAGTAGATGAACGCCCTTCATTAAGAGAAATTTCATTCAACTTTTTTGATAAATCATCAATCTCTTTAGAAGATTCAGAATCAGAATTTTTGGAAGATAAAGTATCAATTTGAGTTGAAATTTGATTTACTTGTTTGGAAATAGTATGTAAAATTGTATTGGAAAAATTATCTTGTTCGTAAACCTTTTTAATGTCCCCTAAAGTAGGACATGACTTCTCATCAGCATCTCTTCCTACTTTATATGGAGCAGCTTCATAAGTTCTTCCTTCATTTGAAGGAAATAGTAAACCTATTAATGGAGGATGAATAGACGAAACTAATTCACCATTTTTGAGAATCCATTTTTGAGCAATATTGGACTTGACGCATAAATCAGAAAAGCAATTTTCAAATTACTTAAGCAAATTGGAAGCCATGTAAAAAATCGATTATTTGCTGATAATTCATTTAATTTGGAGTAATATTTTTCACGGATAAAAATTGCCGCTGAATTATCAAAATTGGAGAAAAACCATTGTTTTTTGTCATGATTTGCTGGACTATTAAAATCTTTGTTAAGCATAGGTTTGTCAATTTGAAATCCACCTTTTGTAATAACATTCAAACTGGAGAAATTTGGAGGTCTCATTTCAGACTTAGTTGGTGATCGAAAATCATTTTCATTAACTATTTCTGGAATGGGAGATTTTTCAAAAACATTGTAATTTTGAGAAGTATTTGGAAAATCATCTGTAGTTGGAAAAGTACTTGATCTTTCAAAAGAACAAGAAGAACTTGCACTCTGAAAGTCATAGTTGGAAGAAGAAGATGGAAATTCCCTACTCGAATTAAATCGAATAAGAACTCTTCCATCTGGTTCCTCAACTATTTGTTCAACCTTTGATTCTTTCAAAGTTTTTTGGAATTGGTGGAAACTTGCCATTCATCGGGAATAGTAACTTTATTCCATGGAAGAGCTTCGGAGTATGTGTAGTTGCTTTGCCATGTTCAACCTTAAAAATCATAGTTTGACCGGGAGCAAAACGTATTCTACACCTTGGATTCATTTGAGTATTTAAGAGTTTGTAATAAACTCGATAAATAATGGAAAAGTTTCGAGCACCTTGGAATTGGAGATCTTTGGAAATATTGAAATCTAGAGTTAAAGTCTTAAGAATATAAGGATCCTCAAGATCTTTACTCGAGATTTGGAAAACAATTGAAATAAATTGGACGTTGACAAATATTAGTATTTGCCAAAGCTAAAAGAGAATCTTTGAAATGGATAAGAGAAGTATCTCTCAAAGCAAGCATAATTGGACAATCAAGACCTAATCTGACCATAGGCTTGACAGTAATTTGGACACAACCAAAATGGATATACCTAAAACCTTGTTCTAAGTGTTTCTGGATGGACTCATTATCAAGAAGTTGGATAGTCATTTGACTCTGATTGATACTAGTACTAAATTCTTCTACATGGATACGTCTACCAAAGTTGAATTCCCAAGTATATTGTTTATCACAAATATCAGTTTTGGAAAGAATTGGCATTTCCCAAACAAATGGATCATCTTTTTGAGTAATCTGCTTTCTCCTGGACTGAATTCTTACTGTCACCAAAAACCTTTGTCAAACACTACTAATTTTACCTTTCACCGTGTTTACTAATAAACACTACAACAATAGTTTTTGAAGATTGCTATTTTTTCTTCTCTTCAAGTGGAGAAGATTTTAAAACAATTTCCCGTAATCTTTCAAGATACCTGTTTTTGAAGATTGCTATCTGGAATTTTTTCAATAATATCAAAAATTACTTCTCCGTTTCTTTTTTGGAAATAACACAAAGTCCTTTGGAACAAATTTGGAGAGAAAGATCGAATTAAAATCATCGGAATCCCGATCATAATCTAATTGGTAAATAACATGATCGGAATCCGAATGATCGATTCTTCTCGGCTCACTCGATTTAATTGGAAAATATTTAAGAATTTATCTCGTAAATCTGGATTGTCTTGGAAAATCTCATTAATCTTACTTTTGAAATGACAATTATTTGCTTTGTGACCAGGTTTGCCACATTTATAGCAAATAATCTATTGGAAATCCTTTTTTGGAAATTCTTTTGGAAATGTTTTATTACTTAGTCCAAAACCTTTTGAAAACTTAGTTGGAACATGGATAAGGGGTCTAGAAATCTCATTTCGAAAAGTAGATGAACGCCCTTCATTAAGAGAAATTTCATTCAACTTTTTTGATAAATCATCAATCTCTTTAGAAGATTCAGAATCAGAATTTTTGGAAGATAAAGTATCAATTTGAGTTGAAATTTGATTTACTTGTTTGGAAATAGTATGTAAAATTGTATTGGAAAAATTATCTTGTTCGTAAACCTTTTTTAATGTCCCCTAAAGTAGGACCCGACTTCTCATCAGCATCTCTTCCTACTTTATATGGAGCAGACTTCACAAGTTCTTCCTTCATCCGAAGGAAATCGTAAACCTATTAATGGAGGATGAATAGACGAAACTAATTCACCATTTTTGAGAATCCATTTTAAGCAAATATTGGACTTGACGCATAAATCGGAAAATCAATTTTCAAATTACTTAAGCAAATTGGAAGCCATGTAAAAAATCGATTATTTGCTGATAATTCATTTAATTTGGAGTAATATTTTTCACGGATAAAAATTGCTTCTTGAATTATCAAAATTGGAGAAAAACCATTGTTTTTTGTCATGATTTGCTGGACTATTAAAATCTTTGTTAAGCATAGGTTTGTCAATTTGAAATCCACCTTTTGTAATAACATTCAAACTGGAGAAATTTGGAGGTCTCATTTCGGACTTAGTTGGTGATCGAAAATCATTTTCATTAACTATTTCCGGAATGGGAGATTTTTCAAAAACATTGTAATTTTGAGAAGTATTTGGAAAATCATCTCGTAGTTGGAAAAGTACTTGATCTTTCAAAAGAACAAGAAGAACTTGCACTCGAAAGTCATAGTTGGAAGAAGAAGATGGAAATTCCCTACTCGAATTAAATCGAATAAGAACTCTTCCATCCGGTTCCTCAACTATTTGTTCAACCTTTGATTCTTTCAAAGTTTTTTGGAATTGGTGGAAACTTGCCATTCATCGGGAATAGTAACTTTATTCCATGGAAGAGCTTCGGAGTATGTGTAGTTGCTTTGCCATGTTCAACCTTAAAAATCATAGTTTGACCGGGGAGCAAAACGTATTCTACACCTTGGATTCATTTGAGTATTTAAGAGTTTGTAATAAACTCGATAAATAATGGAAAAGTTTCGAGCACCTTGGAATTGGAGATCTTTGGAAATATTGAAATCTAGAGTTAAAGTCTTAAGAATATAAGGATCCTCAAGATCTTTACTCGGATTTGGAAAACAATTGAAATAAATTGGACGTTGACAAATATTAGTATTTGCCAAAGCTAAAAGAGAATCTTTGAAATGGATAAGAGAAGTATCTCTCAAAGCAAGCATAATTGGACAATCAAGACCTAATCGACCATAGGCTTGACAAGTAATTTGGACACAACCAAAATGGATATACCTAAAACCTTGTTCTAAGTGTTTCGGATGGACTCATTATCAAGAAGTTGGATAGTCATTTGACTCGATTGATACTAGTACTAAATTCTTCTACATGGATACGTCTACCAAAATTGAATTCCCAAGTATATTGTTTATCACAAATATCAGTTTTGGAAAGAATTGGCATTTCCCAAACAAATGGATCATCTTTTTGAGTAATCTGTTTCTTCTTGGACTGAATTCTTCCTGTCACCAAAAACCTTTGTCAAACACTACTAATTTTACCTTTCACCGTGTTTACTAATAAACACTACAACAATAGTTTTTGAAGATTGCTATTTTTTCTTCTCTTCAAGTGGAGAAGATTTTAAAACAATTTCCCGTAATCTTTCAAGATACCTGTTTTTGAAGATTGCTATCCGGAATTTTTTCAATAATATCAAAAATTACTTCTCCGTTTCTTTTTTGGAAATAACACAAAGTCCTTTGGAACAAATTTGGAGAGAAAGATCAGAATTAAAATCATCGAATCCCGATCATAATCTAATTGGTAAATAACATGATCGGAATCCGAATGATCGATTCTTCCGGCTCACTCGATTTAATTGGAAAATATTTAAGAGTTTATCTCGTAAATCTGGATTGTCTTGGAAAATCTCATTAATCTTACTTTTGAAATGACAATTATTTGCTTTGTGACCAGGTTTGCCACATTTATAGCAAATAATCTATTGGAAATCCTTTTTTGGAAATTCTTTTGGAAATGTTTTATTACTTAGTCCAAAACCTTTTGAAAACTTAGTTGGAACATGGATAAGGGGTCTAGAAATCTCATTTCGAAAAGTATATGAACGCCCTTCATTAAGAGAAATTTCATTCAACTTTTTTGATAAATCATCAATCTCTTTAGAAGATTCGGAATCAGAATTTTTGGAAGATAAAGTATCAATTTGAGTTGAAATTTGATTTACTTGTTTGGAAATAGTATGTAAAATTGTATTGGAAAAATTATCTTGTTCGTAAACCTTTTTAATGTCCCCTAAAGTAGGACCCGACTTCTCATCAGCATCTCTTCCTACTTTATATGGAGCAGCTTCACAAGTTCTTCCTTCATCTGAAGGAAATCGTAAACCTATTAATGGAGGATGAATAGACGAAACTAATTCACCATTTTTGAGAATCCATTTTAAGCAAATATTGGACTTGACGCATAAATCAGAAAATCAATTTTCAAATTACTTAAGCAAATTGGAAGCCATGTAAAAAATCGATTATTTGCTGATAATTCATTTAATTTGGAGTAATATTTTTCACGGATAAAAATTGCTGCTGAATTATCAAAATTGGAGAAAAACCATTGTTTTTTGTCATGATTTGCTGGACTATTAAAATCTTTGTTAAGCATAGGTTTGTCAATTTGAAATCCACCTTTTGTAATAACATTCAAACTGGAGAAATTTGGAGGTCTCATTTCGGACTTAGTTGGTGATCGAAAATCATTTTCATTAACTATTTTCGGAATGGGAGATTTTTCAAAAACATTGTAATTTTGAGAAGTATTTGGAAAATCATCTCGTAGTTGGAAAAGTACTTGATCTTTCAAAAGAACAAGAAGAACTTGCACTCGAAAGTCATAGTTGGAAGAAGAAGATGGAAATTCCCTACTCGAATTAAATCGAATAAGAACTCTTCCATCTCGGTTCCTCAACTATTTGTTCAACCTTTGATTCTTTCAAAGTTTTTTGGAATTGGTGGAAACTTGCCATTCATCAGGAATAGTAACTTTATTCCATGGAAGAGCTTCTGGAGTATGTGTAGTTGCTTTGCCATGTTCAACCTTAAAAATCATAGTTTGACCAGGAGCAAAACGTATTCTACACCTTGGATTCATTTGAGTATTTAAGAGTTTGTAATAAACTCGATAAATAATGGAAAAGTTTCGAGCACCTTGGAATTGGAGATCTTTGGAAATATTGAAATCTAGAGTTAAAGTCTTAAGAATATAAGGATCCTCAAGATCTTTACTCAGATTTGGAAAACAATTGAAATAAATTGGACGTTGACAAATATTAGTATTTGCCAAAGCTAAAAGAGAATCTTTGAAATGGATAAGAGAAGTATCTCTCAAAGCAAGCATAATTGGACAATCAAGACCTAATCTGACCATAGGCTTGACAGTAATTTGGACACAACCAAAATGGATATACCTAAAACCTTGTTCTAAGTGTTTCTGGATGGACTCATTATCAAGAAGTTGGATAGTCATTTGACTCTGATTGATACTAGTACTAAATTCTTCTACATGGATACCTCTACCAAAATTGAATTCCCAAGTATATTGTTTATCATAAATATCAGTTTTGGAAAGAATTGGCATTTCCCAAACAAATGGATCATCCTTTTGAGTAATCTGTTTCTTCCTGGACTGGATTCTTACTTGTCACCAAAAACCTTTGTCAAACACTACTAATTTTACCTTTCACCGTGTTTACTAATAAACACTACAACAATAGTTTTTGAAGATTGCTATTTTTTCTTCTCTTCAAGTGGAGAAGATTTTAAAACAATTTCCCGTAATCTTTCAAGATACCTGTTTTTGAAGATTGCTATCTGGAATTTTTTCAATAATATCAAAAAGTACTTCTCCGTTTCTTTTTGGAAATAACACAAAGTCCTTTGGAACAAATTTGGAGAGAAAGATCAGAATTAAAATCATCAGAATCCTGATCATAATCTAATTGGTAAATAACATGATCGGAATCCGAATGATCGATTCTTCGGCTCACTCGATTTAATTGGAAAATATTTAAGAGTTTATCTCGTAAATCTAGATTGTCTTGGAAAATCTCATTAATCTTACTTTTGAAATGACAATTATTTGCTTTGTGACCAGGTTTGCCACATTTATAGCAAATAATCTATAGGAAAAATCCTTTTTTGGAAATTCTTTTGGAAATGTTTTATTACTAAGTCCAAAACCTTTTGAAAACTTAGTTGGAACATGGATAAGGGGTCTAGAAATCTCATTTTGAAAAGTAGATGAACGCCCTTCATTAAGAGAAATTTCATTCAACTTTTTTGATAAATCATCAATCTCTTTAGAAGATTCGGAATCAGAATTTTTGGAAGATAAAGTATCAATTTGAGTTGAAATTTGATTTACTTGTTTGGAAATAGTATGTAAAATTGTATTGGAAAAATTATCTTGTTCGTAAACCTTTTTATTGTCCCCTAAAGTAGGACCTCGACTTCTCATCAGCATCTCTTCCTACTTTATATGGAGCAGCTTCACAAGTTCTTCCTTCATCTGAAGGAAATCGTAAAACTATTAATGGAGGATGAATAGACGAAACTAATTCACCATTTTTGAGAATCCATTTTTGAGCAATATTGGACTTGACGCATAAATCAGAAAAGCAATTTTCAAATTACTTAAGCAAATTGGAAGCCATGTAAAAAATCGATTTTTCTTGATAATTCATTTAATTTGGAGTAATATTTTTCACGGATAAAAATTGCTGCTGAATTATCAAAATTGGAGAAAAACCATTGTTTTTTGTCATGATTTGCTGGACTATTAAAATCTTTGTTAAGCATAGGTTTGTCAATTTGAAATCCACCTTTTGTAATAACATTCAAACTGGAGAAATTTGGAGGTCTCATTTCGGGACTTAGTTGGTGATCGAAAATCATTTTCATTAACTATTTCCGGAATGGGAGATTTTTCAAAAACATTGTAATTTTGAGAAGTATTTGGAAAATCATCTCGTAGTTGGAAAAGTACTTGATCTTTCAAAAGAACAAGAAGAACTTGCACTCCGAAAGTCATAGTTGGAAGAAGAAGATGGAAATTCCCTACTCGAATTAAATCGAATAAGAACTCTTCCATCGGTTCCTCAACTATTTGTTCAACCTTTGATTCTTTCAAAGTTTTTTGGAATTGGTGGAAACTTGCCATTCATCGGGAATAGTAACTTTATTCCATGGAAGAGCTTCTGGAGTATGTGTAGTTGCTTTGCCATGTTCAACCTTAAAAATCATAGTTTGACCGAGGAGCAAAACGTATTCTACACCTTGGATTCATTTGAGTATTTAAGAGTTTGTAATAAACTCGATAAATAATGGAAAAGTTTCGAGCACCTTGGAATTGGAGATCTTTGGAAATATTGAAATCTAGAGTTAAAGTCTTAAGAATATAAGCATCCTCAAGATCTTTACTCAGATTTGGAAAACAAATGAAATAAATTAGACCTTGACAAATATTAGTATTTGCCAAAGCTAAAAGATAATCTTTGAAATGGATAAGAGAAGTATCTCTCAAAGCAAGCATAATTGGACAATCAAGACCTAATCGACCATAGGCTTGACAGCAATTTGGACACAATCAAAATGGATATACCTAAAACCTTGTTCTAAGTGTTTCGGATGGACTCATTATCAAGAAGTTGGATAGTCATTTGACGCTGATTGATACTAGTAGTAAATTCTTCTATATGGATACCTCTACCAAAATTGAATTCCCAAGTATATTGTTTATCATAAATATCAGTTTTGGAAAGAATTGGCATTTCCCAAACAAATGGATCATCCTTTTAAGTAATCTGTTTGTTTTGGACTGGATTCTTATTGTCACCAAAAACTTTGTCAAAACACTACTAATTTTACCTTTCACCATGTTTACTAATAAACACTACAACAATAGTTTTTGAAGATTGCTATTTTTTCTTCTCTTCAAGTGGAGAAGATTTTAAAAAAATTTCCCGTAATCTTTCAAGATACCTGTTTTTGAAGATTGCTATCTGGAATTTTTTTAATAATATCGAGAAGTACTTCCTTCTCCATTTCTTTTTTGAAAATAACACAAAGTCCTTTGGAACAAATTTGGAGAGAAAGATCGGAATTAAAATCATCGGAATCCCGATCATAATCTAATTGGTAAATAACATGATCAGAATCCGAATGATCAGATTCTTCTGGCTCACTCTGATTTAATTGGAAAATATTTAAGAGTTTATCTCGTAAATCTAGATTGTCTTGGAAAATCTCATTAATCTTACTTTTGAAATGACAATTATTTGTTTTGTGACCAGGTTTGCCACATTTATAGCAAATAATCTATTGGAAATCCTTTTTTGGAAATTCTTTTGGAAATGTTTTATTACTAAGTCCAAAACCTTTTGAAAACTTAGTTGGAACATGGATAAGGGGTCTAGAAATCTCATTTTGAAAAGTAGATGAACGCCCTTCATTAAGAGAAATTTCATTCAACTTTTTTGATAAATCATCAATCTCTTTAGAAGATTCAGAATCAGAATTTTTGGAAGATAAAGTATCAATTTGAGTTGAAATTTGATTTACTTGTTTGGAAATAGTATGTAAAATTGTATTGGAAAAATTATCTTGTTTGTAAACCTTTTTAATGTCCCCTAATATAGGACCTGACTTCTCATCAGCATCTCTTCCTACTTTATATGGAGCAGCTTCACAAGTTCTTCCTTCATCAGAAGGAAATCGTAAACCTATTAATGGAGGATGAATAGACGAAACTAATTCACCATTTTTGAGAATCCATTTTTGAGCAATATTGGACTTGACGCATAAATCAGAAAAGCAATTTTCAAATTACTTAAGCAAATTGGAAGCCATGTAAAAAATCGATTATTTGCTGATAATTCATTTAATTTGGAGTAATATTTTTCACGGATAAAAATTGCAATTTGAATTATCAAAATTGGAGAAAAACCATTGTTTTTTGTCATGATTTGCTAGACTATTAAAATCTTTGTTAAGCATAGGTTTGTCAATTTGAAATCCACCTTTTGTAATAACATTCAAACTGGAGAAATTTTGAGGTCTCATTTCAGACTTAGTTGGTGATCGAAAATCATTTTCATTAACTATTTCTGGAATGGGAGATTTTTCAAAAACATTGTAATTTTGAGAAGTATTTGGAAAATCATCTCGTAGTTGGAAAAGTACTTGATCTTTCAAAAGAACAAGAAGAACTTGCACTCGAAAGTCATAGTTGGAAGAAGAAGATGGAAATTCCCTACTCGAATTAAATCGAATAAGAACTCTTCCATCTGGTTCCTCAACTTTTTGTTCAACCTTTGATTCTTTCAAAGATTTTTGGAATTGGTGGAAACTTGCCATTCATCAGGAATAGTAACTTTATCCCATGGAAGAGCTTCTGGAGTATGTGTAGTTGCTTTGCCATGTTCAACCTTAAAAATCATAGTTTGACCAGGAGCAAAACGTATTCTACACCTTGGATTCATTTGAGTATTTAAGAGTTTGTAATAAACTCGATAAATAATGGAAAAGTTTCGAGCACCTTAGAATTGGAGATCTTTGGAAATATTGAAATCTAGAGTTAAAGTCTTAAGAATATAAGGATCCTAAAGATCTTTACTCAGATTTGGAAAACAATTGAAATAAATTGGACCTTGACAAATATTAGTATTTGCCAAAGCTAAAAGAGAATCTTTGAAATGGATAAGAGAAGTATCTCTCAAAGCAAGCATAATTGGACAATCAAAACCTAATCTGACCATAGGCTTGACAACAATTTGGACACAACCAAAATGGATATACCTAAAACCTTGTTCTAAGTGTTTCTGGATGGACTCATTATCAAGAAGTTGGATAGTCATTTGACGCTGATTGATACTAGTAGTAAATTCTTCTATATGGATACCTCTACCAAAATTGAATTCCCAAGTATATTGTTTATCATAAATATCAGTTTTGAAAAGAATTGGCATTTCCTAAACAAATGGATCATTCTTTTGAGTAATCTGTTTCTTCTGGACTGGATTCTTACTGTCACCAAAAACCTTTGTCAAAACACTACTAATTTTACCTTTCACCATGTTTACTAATAAACACTACAACAATAGTTTTTGAAGATTGCTATTTTTTCTTCTCTTCAAGTGGAGAAGATTTTAAAGTAATTTCCCGTAATCTTTCAAGATACTGTTTTTGAAGATTGCTATCTGGAATTTTTTCAATAATATCGAGAAGTACTTCCTTCTCCGTTTCTTTTTGGAAATAACACGAAGTCCTTTGGAACAAATTTGGAGAGAAAGATCGAATTAAAATCATCGGAATCCCGATCATAATCTAATTGGTAAATAACATGATCCGAATCGGAATGATCGAGATTCTTCCGGCTCACTCTGATTTAATTGGAAAATATTTTAGAGTTTATCTTGTAAATCTAATTGTCTTGGAAAATCTCATTAATCTTACTTTTGAAATGACAATTATTTGCTTTGTGACCAGGTTTGCCACATTTATAGCAACATTTTGTACCAGCTATCCAAGATCATTACAGGTGTCCAAGATCCTGTTCCAGATGTCCAAAATCAGCAGAAAAGGTTTCCAGCATGCAATTTCCAACCATTTTCCAACTTTGTCAAAAAATTAAATCGTGAAAAGCAGCCGATGAATAGTACCATGAATAGTACTTTCGTGGAATTTTCACCAAAATTGACCAAATGATACAATGCACTTCAAAAGTAGTGGCAGACAAGTATCCAGCTGTTACAACGCACTCCCAAAAGCAACGACAAATATGTATCCAGCTGTCCAATATATGTAATTATAAGATGTCATTTTCTAGATTACTTAGCTTTGTAAGTTTTCTAGATTAGTCCAATTATTGTACTACATTATCGTATCTTCTTTTCAAAAGTCTATAAATAGGCTCACTTGTATCCAATTTTAGGCGAGTCGGTTATAGAACTTCAAAAATTAGTGTAAGAGTGAGAAAGAGTGAAAACACAAAATTTGTAGTACTTCCGAGTTATCAATACAATTCCAAGTTTCAATCATCCTTTCCTATCTTATACCTTTGTAAGTTCGTGTTGCTCTCATTCCAACGTTTAATTTCCATATTAGTTTCAGTTTTAGCTTTGATTTGTGCATCTTCCATATAAATTGGGTCAGTTCTTAGGGTCAATATGCCCTTCCCCTGTCCTGGGTGTTTTCCTAGTATCTGAGCCATCGACGAATCAATTTGAGTGGATATTTGATCAACTTGTTTGGAAATAGTATGTAAAATCGTATTGGATACATATTTGCCTTTGCTTTTGGGAATGCGTTGTAACAGTTGGATTCTTGTCTGCCACTACTTTTGAAGTGCATTGTATCTTTTGGACAATTGTGATGAAAATTCTACGAAAGTACTATTCATGGTACTATTCATCGGCTGCTTTTCACTATTCAATTTTTTGACAAAGTTGGAAAATGGTTGGAAATTGCATGCTGGAAACCTTTTCTACTGATCTTGGACATCTGGAACAGGATTTTGGACACCTGTAATGATCTTTGATAGCTGGTACAAAATGTTGGACACCTGTAATATGGAATATTGTCCCTAACTTTTGCCTAAGTGTAAATATATATTTACACTTAGCGGGATCTTTCTATTTTATTTCCTTTTTCTTTTTCTTTTTCATTTTTTTCTTTTGCCCTAACTTTTGCGTGGATAAATCCACCGGGCTATTTTGATTTAAAAATCAAATGGATCTTGGGCACAAGGCCCACCATACAATTCTGGGCTGGAGGCCTCAAATGAAGTGGATTTATTAGAAGAACTGGAACTATTAAGTAATGAATGGAAATAAGTTTTTCTTTCTGGAGACATGTAAGCGCCTTGAGTAATTTTGGACAAATATGGAGATAACGGTTCCGAATGTTTGATTCCAATAGAAAAATGTTTATTAAAAGTGTAAGGGAAAGCAAAAGTGGTGTTGCCACAATGGATAAAGGTAATAATATATGGATAATCGATGTAATGGTTGATATTTCATAGTATGGAAAGGAATCCACGGGCTCGAGTTTTAGAATGATTTAGAAATAAAGGGCTCCAAATGTAAAGTGGATTTTGATCTGGAAGAGGATGGGATGGAAAGTTGATGAGGATTAGGTAATGAGCGGGTTTGATTGTCCAATTGTCCATTTCAATATTGGCACATAAAATTTCTCATGTTGAATGTCCCTGCAAAAATTAACGAGTCATGGAATCGGGAAGAGAATTATTTTCTCCTCGTATAAATTCTATATCAAAATCGAAAGCAGATAAAATTGCTTGCCAACGTGCAAAGTTTTGTTTAGAGACAATATTTTGAACATCTTTTTGAATAATTTCTTTGACAGGTTTACAATCTACTCGTAACAAAAATTTTTTACAATAAAGATCATCTTGGAATTTGGAAATACAAAGAACTATGGATAGAACTTCTTTTCTGACAGTGGAGTAACCCTTTTGGGCGCCTAACCATAAACCATAATGGAAACGAACTAATTGTTCGATTTTGGAGTTGGAGTCAAATCTTTGTTTGAGGATACCTCCATAACCATCTTCAGAGGCATCTGTTTCCACAATCATAAAAGCATTTGGATTTAGCAAACCTAAACATGGAAGTGTTTTGACTCTGGATTTAAGTATACGAACAATATTAGTATGTTCGTCTGTCCAAGGTCAAGGATTATTTTGAAGACGTTTATATAAGGGAGCACAAAATTTTCTTAAATTTGGAAAAAAGTCAGAGATGTAATTCAAGCATCCAAGAAATCGTTGTAATTGAGTTTTGTCTTTGATGTCATCCTGAAATTTATCAGCAAACTCAATTGCTCTAGCAATTGGTTTTATAGTTCCCTGATAAATGTCATGACCAAGAAATCGAATCTTTGTTTGGAAAAGTTTAATCTTTGGAGCAGAAACAACTAAACCATTTTTCTTTATGATTTGGAAAAATATGTGTAAATGTTTGAAATACTGATCAATAGAATTGGAAAGAACATCATCAATATAAACAGTAGTAAATGTAGTAAAAGGAGTAAAAATATCATTTATAACATTTTGAAATCCTGATGGAGCATTTTTCAAACCAAAGGTCATTACAAAACTCCAATTAAAATCTCAAATTAAAGGTCTTGAGCAAAATGATTTTCCAAAAGAAACTTCTAACTCCCCTCTTCCAATAGCTTCTCCAAATATTCAAAAGGTTCATTATCAGCGATGGTATTGTCCAATAAAATTAATTCTTGATCATGATTTCCAAATTAATGCCGTTGCTTTATTTGATAGTGGTGCTGATCTCAATTGTATTAAGGAAGGATTAATCCCTTCTAAATACTATGAGAAAACTACTGAACATTTGTCCAGTGCTAATGGACAAAGACTCTAGATTAAGTACGAACTTTCCAAGGCTTATATTTGTAATAATAATTATTGTTTCAAAACTGCTTTCACTCTTGTTAAGGATATTAACAATTGTATTATCCTTGGCACTCCATTTTTAACTCGGACTTATCCATTTTCTCGTAAACAAAATTGGTATTCATACCTCTATTTTTGGAAAACGTAGTTCTTTCCATTTCTCTACTTTATTACAAAATAAAGAAATTCATTCTCTTCAAACTAATTTGTTTCATCAAAAAAGAAGCAGATTTCCTTTTTAAAAGAAGAAATTTCTTTTCAACGGATTGAGCAAAGCTGCAAAATCCTAATATTATCAAAAAAATAAAAGATTTTCGGGAAACACTTCAAAGAGAAGTTTGTTCCGATATTCCTAATACTTTTTGGGAAAGAAAGAAACATATTGTTTCCTTCCCTATGAAAAGGATTTTTCGGAGAGACAAATTCCTACTAAGGCTCGACCAATTCAAATGAGCCAAAAGTTACTTGAAACTTTTAAGAAAGAAATTCAAGTACTTCTTGATAAAAAGTTAATCGAGACCCTCCAAATCTCCTTGGTCTTGTGTTGCCTTCTATGTCATGAATCGGGCGGAAAAGGAACGAGGCGTTCCCTGCACTAGTTATTAATTATAAACCTCTTAATAAGGTGCTTCAATGGATTCGTTATCTAATTCCTAATAAAAAGGATCTTCTTAATAGCTTTATGATTTAAAAATATTTTCCAAATTTGATATATATATATATATATATATATATATATATATGAATCTATACCAATCTATATATATATATATATCACATGACAATGCTTCTTACATGAGAAATGAGAATGAATCTCAACCACGCGATTGGATTAGAGTTACAACACTTCGTAGCCCAAAAAAAAAATTTTGGAAATATATTTTCTATTTTTTGTTTTTTAGGAGTTACATCACTTTTTCATTAGAGTTACATCACTTGTTCATTAGAGTTATAGCGTGTAAAATCCATTCTCGTTTCTCATGTAAGTATGCATTCTCATATGAACTCACTTCTATACATATATACACATATATATATATATATACACATATATATGTGTATATATATATATACACATATACACATATATATATACACATATATATATATACACATATATATATATACATATATATATATATATATACATATATATATATATATACACATATATATATATATATACATATATATATATATATATATATATATATATACATACATATACATATGGTTCTTCCACCGAACATTTGAAATCCAATATCTTAATTTTATCCAATCTTCGATGTCCAACGTTGAATGATTATTGTTGATACAAAGATACATTTTTATCCAATGTTATTATTCAGTCCGATGCTTAGCAATCCTTCTGGAAAGGAAAATTTAATTCAGGACTTCCAAATTTATGTGCTCAAAGAATTTTTCAAAAATTGAAAGAAGCTACAAATAAAGAAACAATTGCATATGATGAATTAACGTACGGTCAATTGTTTGCCTTTATCAAAAAAGAAGGATTATCTCTTTGTAATGAGCTCAAAATCCAATCTAAGTATGGCAACGAAAAGGCTCAAGCAAAGAAGAGAACTTGGATCTTTCGTGAAGCCTTTGGTTTTGAGAAAATTCATGCCCCTTCTACTATTCAAGAACATAAACTCAAACAAACTCAAAATTTCCTTCAAAAAAGATTTCCATCTTCTGAAAAAATTTATTAAAAGAAAAAGAAAGCATTTCCAAAATAATTTCCAAAAGATTATTTGCTATAAATGTGGCAAACCTGGTCACAAAGCAAATAATTGACATTTCAAAAGTAAGATTAATGAGATTTTCCAAGACAATCCAGATTTACGAGATAAACTCTTAAATACTTTTCAACTAAATCAGAGTGAGCCGGAAGAATCCGATCATTCGATTCGATCATGTTATTTACCAATTAGATTATGATCGGGATCTCGATGATTTTAATTATGATCATTCTCTCCGATTTTGTTCCAAAGGACTTTGTGTTATTTTCGTAAAAGAAAAGGAGAAGGAATTACTTCTCGATATTATTGAAAAAAATTCAAGATAGCAATCTTCAAAATTAGTATCTTGAAAGATTATGGGAAATTGTTTTAAAATCTTCTCCACTTGAAGAGAAGAAAAATCAGTCTATTTTGGTCTTCAAAAAATACTTGATGATTCTCCATATCATCAACCATTTATTTCTCCGGTTAATACTCATGATCTTCAAAATGAGGTAATTCAAATAAAATCTCATATTCAAAATCTTGAGCAAAATATTTTAAACCTCCAAACAAAAGATTTAGAACTTGAAGCTAAAATTACTTTACTCCAAAATTCCAATTTCGAGGAAGGAGAAACTTCGGAACGTTCTCCTATACCAACTGATTTTATTCATATTTCAGACACTCCAACTGAAAATGAAAATTTTCTTCAAATTATTCATCTATTTAATTATAAAAAATCGTTTTGTCCAATTACATTAGTTTTTGATGATAATTTCCAAATTGATGATGTTGCATTATTTGATAGTGGTGCTGATCTTAATTGCATTAAGGAAGGACTAATCCCTCCTCAGTATTATAAACATGCCACTGAACATTTGACTATTGCTAATGGTCAAAAACTCCAAATAAGATACAAACTTTCCAATGCATCTATTTTCAATAATAATTATTATTTTCAAACTCCATTTACTCTTGTCAAAAATCTAAATTATAATATTATTCTTGGCACTCCATTTTTTACTCAAATGTATCCATTTTCTGTCAATGAAGCTGGCATTCATGCTGTTATCAATGAAAAACAAATTTCTTTCAAATTTTCTGCCAAATTACAGCATTCTGATGTCCATAATCTTCAAACTAACTCCATTTATAAACAAATTAATATGATTTCTACAGGGATGGACATAATGCAAGGTTCTAAAGTTCCTGCTTCAAGACAACAGAAAGAAAAAGGTATAGTAATCCTAACTACAGGAAGTAATCCTGTTTCCACAAATCAATTCTCCAATTTATCAGACTTTCCTCCAATTTCCTATGCTCAAACATTATCACAAACAGCTCCTCAAACAACCCATCCAAATGCCACTGATATTTCATATCATCAAAAATCCCAATATACCACTTTATTCTTAACCAATTTTATGTCCAACCAAATCTCTTCCCATGATGGTTATACTCAAAAAATATCCACTTATATCAAAAAAGTACTCCCAGATGGTTTTAAATGGCTTCCTTTTGAAATCACTAAACCAATTCAATATTATTGCAATATCCTTCGTGACACAAATTCCTGTCACATTAAGGATAACATTAACACCACAACAAACTACTCTAAATGCCTGATTTTCCATATCATTTCCAGTACTGAATGGAAAACAATCCATTCTTCTCTTTCAACCTCCAAAACATTCTCTTCAAATCTCCTTGATCCAAAACTTCCACAGACTTATAACTTTTTTGATTATGTACAAGCATGGTATTGTGCATTTTTAGTCGAAAGTTATAATCACTCTTGGTTCTTCAGTTTCCATCCTGATTGACTTCAAAAAAATACAATATTTCCAATATGGTTCGTAGAATGGTGGGATAGCTATGGAGCAATTCCTGATATTTTCCCAGACGAGCATCAAACTGCTTTCCAACTTTATCATTCCAGAGCTCGATTTCCAGTAGCACGTTTTCTAGAAGGATATGAATTTTCCAGTATTATTTATTTCTGTAAAACATTCCAAATTTCATGGATTATGTGTTGGAATTATTCTCTCCACGGAATGATCGAATCTAGACCTTATTACCTGATTCGAGAATATTGGGTCAAATGGTGGAAAAACTTCAAAATTTATCCAAATATACAAGATTGTGTTTCTCAATATCTCCAAGCATGGATTATCGCTCTCCATGATTATAATGAATGGACTAAGCAGAGTTTCCAAAGAATATAAACAAATCCAAATGCCCCTCCACAAAACACATTACATTCTCCATCTTCATCCACAAAATCCAAAACCAAAAAGAAGAAGAAGGCTTCAATAAAAAGCCCACTCTTCCAATAGTTCCAGCTTCTTCCGAGGCCTCAAGCCCCGATCTGTATGGTAGGCCCAAGATCCATTTGATTTTTTTTTTTTTTTAAAAAAAAATTTTGCCCGGTGGATTAATCCACGCAAAAGTTAGGGCCAAAAGAAAAGGCAAATGAAAAAGAAAAAGAAAAGAAAAAGATCACGCTAAATGTAAGTATTTTACCCTTAGGCAAAAATTAGGGGCATTATCCAATTTACGGGTGTTCATCAATTTGTTCCAAAGAGTTCAAGCATTCAAGACCGAAGATAAGGATTACGCTTACAATTTCCAACCAATTTCCAATTTTGTCAAAAAAGGTGAATAGTGAACAGTGAAAAGTAGCCGATGAATAGTACCATGAATAGTACTTTCGTGGAATTTTCTCAAATGCACTCCAAAAGAAGTGGCAGACAAGTATCCAACCGCCACAAAGCACTTCCAAAAGGAATGGCAAATGAGTATCCAAACTGTCCATTATCTCAGAATCGAAAAAAAAATATCATATTCGATATTACTTAGCCTTGTAAGTTTTCTAGATTAGTCCAATTACTGTATTTTACTTTTGAAGAGTCTATATATAGGCTCATTTGTATTCAGTTCAAGGCACAGCTAAAAAGAGCGAAAATTGTAAGCATTATAAGCTCTCATCCAAATTTTGTAATATTTCCAAATTATCAATAACAATTCCAAGTTTCAAATCATCTTTCTTCCATTTTCTTCAGTAAGTTCTTAATTCTTATTCCAATTTTTAATTTCCATATTTAGGTTCCATATTAGTTTCAGTTTTAGCATTGAATTGTGCATCTTCCATATAAACTGGGTCGGTTCTTAGGGTCAATCGCCCTTCCCTTAGTCCCGGGTGTTTTCCTAGTATATATATACATATATATATATATATATATATATATATATATATATATATATATACATATATTATTGTATATATATACATACATATATATATGTATATATATTACATATATATACATATATATACATATACATACATATCATACATATCTATACATATACTATACATATACATATATATAAGACCGGAGTTCTTCACTTACAGCTTATTCCTCAAGATATTACACTAATAATTATGGAGGCAGATAAGGTAATCTCTTTTGTTATGAACTGTATTTAAATTCAATCCCCTAGTTTATAATAATACTAAGATATGTTAAAATAATTCTATAATTTTCATATAAGATGTATGCTATCTTAATTATGCTTTCCTTGATTAAGTAAAATCATGTTTAGAAACCAAAAGACAATTGGTAGCAGGAGCCCGTTTAGCCGTTATTTAATGAGAAGGCGTTGAGGGCGTGATGCATAAAACCTATGTGGTGAGGTTGAAAACATGAATTTATTTAATTTTGCTTAAGTGCTTAAGGGTTGTCAAAGCGGATTAGCAGTACTTATATGAAAGCCGATAGAATTGTTGTTAACCGATTACGGTTTATTATAAGCAAAAGGGATTGAGTCTTTAAAGAAAGTTCATAATAAAACCGATTGTTTACCTATTTATTTGATTATCATATGAGTTCTCTAATAAAAACTATTAAAATACGTGTTGAATGGATAAATTATGCTTTACTATTTAAAATCAATAGAGTAAGAGATCAATTAAGTGTTTCTCATATTCAAGCAGTATAAAGAAGAAGATACCGAAATAAGGTGCTCTTTACTTAATTCACTACGGGAAGAACAAGATAAAATAGAAATACTTTCAAAGGTTTCAACTAGAACTTAAAGAATTATTGGAACTATTAAAACAAATAGAACTTAGACAATTATTAATAGAACTTGAACAATTAATAAATTCGTTATGACTATCAAAACACAAATAAACAGCGTTAAAGATCATATAAAAACGAGAGATAACATATTAAATGTTCAGAATAGAATTATACAAGATAAAATAGATGATTTTGAATATACATATACATATACATATACATACATATAGATATATATATCTACATATACATATACATATACATATATGCATATATATATATATATACATATATACATATATATATATATATATATATATATATATATATATATATATGTATGTATATATATATGTATATACATATATACATATACATATACATATACATATATATGTATATATATTGTTATTGTTGTTTCAATATAACTGGACACCGCACTAACTGGTATTTTAGCTTCTATTAATTTTGCATTTATTCTAGCTGTCCAATTTTGTATATCCAATTCAACATTTGTAGAGCAGTCTAAATTTAAAGTTTCTCCTGTTTGGTTATCTTTTGGGATGTATTCAATTTCTATCTTTCTTCGATATTTCCATATATAGTCATTATTTCCTGAATGGGAGAAATAAGAAACGATACCAAAAGATAATACAATTCAAACTAGCAATACTACTAAAGTACCAGTAGAACTAGAAGAACAAGGTTATGAAATCCTAGAAAAGAAAATAACTAAAGAATATTCACAACTATTTCCAGAGTTACTTTTGATGAAAAGAATAGAAATTGAATATAAAAGAATAGTTGAACAATCTTAATAATGAATAAAAATAAAAAAAATCATTGATGAAGAAATTGTTAGATACCCCGATGGTCCATTTAAAGTATACAAAATGAATCGAGATAGACAATTTGCTGAAATTAGTGAAGGAAAATTCTATTTAATAATAGATAGAAAACAAATGATATTAGAAACAATATTTGATAGAGAACGAAGATTAGCTAAAGAAAACGATTTAGTACAAATAACAAATATCGAAAATAATTCTCTAGAAAATAAAACCATTAATGATATCTATAAAAAATTGGAAAAGCTAGAAAGAAAATATGATGAAAGAATGAGAAAAATAGAAGAATCTATCAAAATAATACATATTAATACCAAACAAATATTAGATAAAAGTATACAGAGTAGAAAATAATTTTAATGAAGAAATACAAAATCTTAAAATATAGTATAACAATAGGTTTGATAAAATAGAGGAACAACTTATAACTCATCTCAAAGATAACACTGAAATATCAAAAATCTATGAATCAGATAACAAAACACAAAATAATACTACTATAGAAGCTTTAAATACTGAAATAGAAAGACTTGAAGTAAATAATAGGAAAATTGTAAAAAATAATCCCAAGTTTCGGGGTTTCTCCCTTAATCCCAAGTTTAAATTATTTTTGAATAATCTGAAGTTTGGGGGCTCTTTTTGGTCCAATAAGCCCTATATGATCGTTTGAACCAATTTTTAAAAGTTGATAAGACACCATTTTATTTAAAAAAATCACCTCTAATCGCCTTCATCACCACTCCACTATTAAAATGAAAGGTAAACGGAAATGTTTCACGCGGCGTGTTGACCTTTAAAAGTTTTAAACCGACTTTTTCTAGGGACAAAGGAAGACTACTAACAAACTTGAGATTATTTAAAATAATCCAAAGTTGGGATTAATTTGGGAAGATGGCCAAAACTTGGGTTATTTTTGACAATTTTTCCTAAATAATATAGCAGTAAATAATATAGAGGAAAATAAGAAAGACTCCTCCCAATCTAGTCAAGAATTTAGATATTCAAATCATGTAGAATCGAACTTTGATTCCAAGAAGGAGAAATTAATGCACTTACTAATGATGAGGAATATTCTTATATGGAAACTAGTAGAAATTACAAACCTACATTCGGAAAGAAATGATATGATCACAACTATAGAAATAATGACTATATATGGAAATATAGAAGAAAAATAAAAAATGAATACATCCCAAAAGATAACCAAACAAGAGAAACTTTAAATTTAAACTGCTTTACAAATGTTGAATTGGATATATAAAATTGGACAACTAGAATAAATGCAAAATTAATAGAAGCTAAAAATACCAGTTAGTGCGGCGTCCAGTTATATTGAAGCAACAATAACAGAAATAGTAGGAAACTATTTATCTAATATAGGAATAAAAGATTTAACGGAAATACGAAGTACTAAAATAGAAGGACAAGATATGACATAATCAACAGAAATGTTGAAAAAATATGAACATGTAATTAGGAGAGAATTTGGAAGTTTAATTACGGACTTAAAACATGCCGAAGCTAAAAAGGAATATAGTAAATCCCAATTATACAATATGGAAATATGTTCTATGTGTCCAAAAGATTTAAACAGATATACTTGTGCATTTCAAATGAATTATTATGAGTTAGGAACTGCAAACACCCGAACAATTGACTATATTTAGAAAATTATATTTTGAAAAATTACCAATACCTATAAACACTATGGTACAAGAAGCATATGCTAAAGATTCTACAAAATTTATACCAACCGAAGGAAAATTCTATTTAATAATAATGGATTTTATTATTAAATAGAATTTTCCTTCACTAATTTCAGGATAACGAAACACTAAATATCTTACTATTCCTGTTATTGTTGCTTCAATATAACCTGGACGCCGCACTAACGAAACACTAAATAAGGTAAGACAGAACCGAGTTATTAAGATGGACATAAATGGACCATCAGGGTATCTAATAATTTCTTCATCAATGATTTTTTCATTTTTATTCATTATTAAGATTGCTCAATTATTCTTTTATATTCAATTTCTATTATTTTCTTCAAAAGTAACTCTGGAAATAGTTGTGAATATTCTTTAGTTATTTTCTATTCTAGGATTTCATAACCTTGTTCTTCTAGTTCTACTGGTACTTTAGTAGTATTACTAGATTCAATTGTATTTTTATTATCTTTTATTAATTGCATGATTTATAATATGTTTGTATTTATTATTTTTAAATTAGTTCCTAAATTTTCTTCTTGACCTAGTTCACTCATAAGTATAGACTTGGTTTCCTATTTAATGTATAAATAATATAGTCTTCTTGTATTTTATTAACTATATTTTCCTGTTCTCTTATTTGTATATTCAGCAGTTCTATTTGGTTATCAAAAGGTTCTAACTCAAACAAATATTAGACAAAATATACAGAGTAGAAAATAATTTTAACGAAGAAATACAAAATCTTAAAATAGAGTATAACAATAGGTTTGATAAAATAGAGTAACGACTTATAACTAATCTCAAAGATAACACTTGGAATATCGAAATCCATGAATCGGATAACGAAACACTAATTAATACTACTATAGAAGCTTTAAATACTGAAATAGAAAGGCTTGAAGTAAATAATATAGCAAGTAAATAATATAGAGGAAAATAAGAAAGACTCTAATTCCGAACAATCTAGTAAAGAATTTAGATATTCAAATCATGTAGAATCGGACTTTGATTCAGAAGAAGAAATTAATGCACTTACTAATGATGAGGAATAATATTCTTATATGGAAACTAGTAGAAATTACAAACCTACATTCGGAAAGAAAAGATATGATCACAACTATAGAAACAATGACTATATATGGAAATACCGAAGAAAAATAGAAAATGAATACATCCTAAAAGATAACCAAACAGGAGAAACTTTAAATTTAGACTCGCTTTACAAATGTTGAATTGGATATACAAAATTGGACAGCTAGAATAAATGCAAAATTAATAGAAGCTAAAATACCAGTTGGTGCGACGTCTAGTTATATTGAAGCAACAATAACAGGAATAGTAAGAAATTATTTATCTAATATAGGAATAAAAGACAAGATATGACAGAATCAACATAAATGTTGAAAAAAATATGAACATGTAATTAGGAGAGAATTCGGAAGCTTAAATACAGGCTTAAAACATGCCGAAGCTAAAAAGGAATATAGCAAATCCCAATTATACAATACGGAAATATGTTCTATGTGTACAGAAGATTTAAACAGATATACTTGTGCATTTCAAATGAATTATTATGAGTTAGGAACTGAAACACATGAACAATTGGCTATATTTAGAAAATTATATTTTAAAAAATTACCAATACCTATAAACACTATGGTACAAGAAGCATATGCTAAAGAACCTAAATTAGGAACCTTAGGAGAACAAATAGCATTTTTACAAACATGGTATAAAAACTATTGTATTGAAGTTAATAACCAGAAAGCATTTAGAAAACAAGCTAAAATAAGTAATTGTTGTGAAAGATATGAAATACCAAAATTCGGATGCCATAAGTTACAAAAGAAATATAAAAGAAAAAGACCCAAACTAATTAAAAGAAGAGATAAAAGATTCAAACCTTATGGAAAATATAACAATAAGAAACGATCAAATAGGAATTACTTTGTTAAAAGAAAAGTTTCTAAGTATCACTACTACAAAATAGGGCTATAGAACGACCTAAATGTGTTGGCAAAGATCCAATAAATGTTGCCATAGACCTATAGCAACAGTTGGCGTTTCCAATAGGCGGCACTGCTATAACTCTATGGCAACAATTATGATGCCTTAGGCAACAACTTTATATAATCGTTGCCATAGTTATCATTAGCAACGCTTTTCTTAGGCAACGACTTTTAACTTTTGCCAACAGTTTTACTATACATAAGGCAACAGTTATTATGTTATAGTAACAATTACTTAGGATTTAAAGCAACAGTTTTAGTGTTTAGGCCAACACTTTTATTATCTATAGCAGCACTATCAATAGTCTATGACAACGTTTATTGCTCCAATATTGCAACACTTTTGTAGTCTATAGCAACATTTATTGATACAGCTATTGCGGCACTTTAACATGAGTCTATAGCAACGTTTCTTGCTACACTATTGCGACATTTTTATGTGAGTCTATAGCAACGTTTTTTCATACAACTATTACGACAATTTAATGTGAGCTTCTAGCAACAATTTGATACACATTTATTCAGTAGCTCATTAAAATGAAAATATTATACCAAAATATCCAACTACTACAAAAATGAAACATTTATTTCAAATTATGTTTTTCTTAATATTAAAATGAAATATCCATAACAATCATTCTAATAACAAATACCATTGTTATAATATAAATATATCAATTCAAAAAACTAATGAATCTCCAAAAAGAACTAATAGTTCAAACAATCCAAAACCTATATAGTATTTAATTTAGTTGTCCAAAATCCGTCCAGAAGAACTTCAATCTATGACCTTCCTACCATCCTTGTATCTACCTTTCTCCTTCTATCTACCATCCTGTAAATAGAAAAATAATAGTCAATATATATAATAGGATAATTAATGCATGTAATCAAACACCAAAAGCTCACAAACATTAAACAACATGATTTCACAAGCATCAAACATCATAATTCTAAATGTACATATAACAAAATAAGTAAAAAAGGTTTTGTAAACCATACCTATATGCAACCATGACCAATAAAGAGAGTGTAGATACCAAAACTGCGGCAATCATTTCTGCAGTCAACCTAGGGTCTTTTTTCCGTAGTCGCCCAAGTGAAGCAGCAATTGAATAAAGAGTTTCCGGTTCTTCAGGTTCCTTGCTCATATTTTGTAATTTTGAGGCTTGAGACTCAAATTCCTTTGATACTCTTTCCATTTCAGCAGCATGAGCTTCTCTTTCCTTTGCAAATTCCTCTCTTTGAGTGATCAAATCTTTTTGCACGTTTGCAGTTACAGCTTTTTTGATAGAGTCAATAACCTCCTCTGGCAATATTAAAGATGTACTTGATTCTTTATCTTTTTGCATCTTACGAGAAACACCTAGTCCATTTAATCGTTTTGAACCTGGTGCATTTCCCATCACTTCATCAAATGAATCCTTATGAGATTCACTATTCTGATCATCTTGTAATGCCTTCAGTTCCTGCATGGCTTGCTACATATATTAAAATACATGGTTAGTAAGCTTAAATAAAATAATCAAATCAATAATATACATAACCATAATACAAGAATAGCAAAATACATACTATCTTCTTTTGCGTATCATCATAAGGTCGATCATAAACTTTTCCTTCTTTTCGACGACGTGTCTCTTCAAACATCTCTCTTTTTTATGGTGCCTTACCCTTTTCACGCAACTGAGATAACAATGAAAAAAGCAGGATGAAATATGTACAGTTCATTTCATGGTCAATGTAAATATATATTATGCTAAATATGGTATGTATCTCAAACCATCTTGTCATAACGCATGGCAAATGATACTGGACCAACTGTGTGCATATTGTCTAACTCTTTGCGATTTTCCGAATTCTGCAAACTTGTTTTCTAACAGCAAAAAAAAAAAAAAAAATATTAGACATGGAAATAATTTAAAATCATAAGAATATATTATGCTTTAAACCTACCTTTGCTGCATTAGTCTCCCAATAAGCTAGAAGTGTTTTGAAATGTGCCTCAGGTACTCTTTCTGGCGGATGTTTCAATCTCTCTTCATAGCTATCATATGCATAATAATGTAGCTTTTTAAGCCTACATTTGAATCCTCTCCAGGATTGATCAAGGGTTTCATATACCCACTCTTCAGATTCAGGTGGAAGGATGTACTTGCTCTAAATAAAAAGTTGGTTATGTATTAATAAAAAATAAATAAAATCTAAATAACACATAAAACAAATAACACTCACTTTCACATAATCCCATATTTTGTCCTTATTTGGAACTTTTTGCCAATTTGTGTAAGTTAAAGGGGCCCAATTGTAGTCATGAGCAATAGTTCCTAAGAATCGAGCAAGCTCTTTCCTAGCTTTTTCTGGACCAATAGGTTGTCCTTTGTCATTACAATAGATAGCAACACGGTCTTCCAATTTGCGAGCATGGACATCAAACATATTAGTCGGCCCACAACCTTTCTTTATAGCACCTAAAAAAAAAAAGACAAAAAGCACATCATCAAAGTTACAAAAATAAGTTAGAATGAATCCAAATTAGCCTAAAAATGTCCATACGTACTAAAGTTGACTATTTTCTCCCCTCGTCGTTTTATCTTCTCGCCCTAACTTTTTTGCTTCCCTCTATTACTTGTAAGATCTATTGATAATAAATAAATAGATAATAGAGATGTATTGGGCGATAAATTCTATAAGTTTTAGTTAATTTAACTATGTTACGCATGAAACAAGAGTACAACAAAATTTCTTGGGAAAGATTACATGACAATGACACCGCACGCACACTATAAATTCAAGGGCTAATAATTCGTGAGCTAACACTTCAACTACAAATTGTCAATTCCAATTACAATTGTCAACTCTACTGAAAAATAATTGAAAAATATTTTTACAAAGTTTAGAGCTAACATTTCAACTACAATTGTCAACTCCACTGAGCTGTAGAATATTTTGCCAGATAGATCATTATTAACAACCTCTCACAAGATAGAGGTCCATTTGGAAACAATTCATGATTGTTCAGCACAATACAAAATAATAAACAAGTGGATTTAAGGAAGACCTACAATCCTCGACCAATAGTCACATTGTACAAAGACGCCAATATGGAAACACATACAGCAGTAAAATGTAGTAAGATAGGGAATTTAGTCTCAAGACATGCATTCCTAAAATGTTAAACAAGTCCCCCTCCTACTTTATCCCATAAAAACAAGAATATGTTGTCCTAGATGTAATACACTTTTAGCTATACTATACACAAACAATATGTGACAACTTACTATCTGATAGCTAAACATCCTCTAGAACCAACAAGTACAATGCAAGATACTAGAAATAGTTACAAGGACAAACCAGATTGATTTGAAAAGAAAAACTAGAACATTAGATGCATCAATTGATCACACAACAGGTCCTCTTAGAAATGGCATAACGTGAAAAAACATAAACATATTCCTATTTTACTATGATTTATTACTAGAGATAAACCATTTGTCAAGATTGATTTAAAATGAAAAACTAGAAAGAAGACCAGAGGAAAAAAGGTTCTATAGTAGTAGTTTACAAACCATGTTGTTGTGCATAACTAATATCTCCTTGGTTACCCAATAGAACAATGGCGAGAAATTGGACGCTTAGATCCTACACGGTCTTTTTCCAATTGGTGTACTTCTTGTTGTAGTTGTTCTGCTTTATTTGGATTCATTTTTTGTTGCATAATAGCAAAATCATCCATTTCCATTGCTGGACATAGTGGTCGCTTCTTATTCTTACGAGGAGGTTGTTCACTATTCCTTGCTTTCTACGACATGAAGATCAAAAGTAAACGCAACAAACACATATATATGATAAATAAATTAAAATAAACAAGAACTTTGATTCTAAAATATCAACATTAAAACCTTATTTGATGTTGAAGCTTGTGTTACTACATTTGCATCGGGAGAAATACTCAACTCATCGTCATCACTTTCACTTTCGGGAACATAGTCTTTGTCATTCTCGTTACGTTGATTTTCTCCTTCTCTTGTCTAAGGGCCTTATTCTTTTCCTCTAGTTGAATAGCATATTTATCTAGCCCAAATTCCCTAAATTTCGAGCATTCCTTTCTATATTCTTTTGCCTTGCTTTCTCATACGGTGCTAGTTCGGATGATGCTGGAGCAAATTAAGAACTTTTCTTTCCCTTTGTCATTTTCTCTCTTAATCACTGCAGGAAAAGAAATACCAAAAGATTAGTTATAGTTAGCAAAACTGAAAAGAAGCTTGAATGTAATAAATAAAATTCGTCCAAGCATCTGAAACTCGCACAGCCTACCGACTTAGTTATGCTTAGGATTGCTCAAATAAGTATCACTGGTAGCTTTAGAATCTACCAAGCACAACAATGCCTAAACATAAAAAGATTAAACATGATTGGTATTAACTGCTACATCATACAAAAAATAATTCTGAATCTACAACAAGCCAAACATGTACAAATAGCGTGACAACACTAATAAGAAACAACAATAAGCAACTAGTAATGTAGAAGAACATTAAATAATTCTAGGACATCGTTACTAGCTTCTAATTAATCAATAACATAAAATAATATAATAGCATATAAGAATGTTTGGTGGTCAAAAGAAAAGGAAAAATTATAAAAATAATATATTTAAGAAACTACAATCCTTTTAGGTATCCTTAGTAAACCCTTGTGACTCAGAAACTGGGATATCATCGGTAGCTTCCATCCAATCCCAATCTGTATCATCGAAATCATCATCATCATTAAGGTCATTTCCATCATCATAATCTAATAACTCATCAATGTCTACAGATCGCACATTACCACCACCACTTGCATGAATATCGGTTGTATCAACAGTAGGAGCATTGTTACAACTGAAATTAATAGGCTCCTCCCAATATGTATCTCCATTCATTGACTCTTCAAAATCAAAAAGGTCTCTAGGAACACTTTGACTGACATAATGAATATCATGTTCTTGAGGATCTTGGCAATAGATAACTTGATGAACTTGATATGCCAATACATAAGGATCATCTTTGGAACATTTCTTCTTAAAATTAACAAAAATAAGCCCACTTGAATCAATATTGCCAAGAAACCAATCACACCTAAATAAAACAACATTGAATTGTGACCAAAAGTCTAACTCAAATATCTCTTCTATTACACCATAGTAGGTAACATCTCCATCAATAGGATTTTGATCCCTTGAGCTTGCGAAACTTGAAGTTAGAGCTATTAATGTGACTCTGCTATTTTGAGTCTTTAATCGTGAATCACGCTCCCTTGTGTTAAACCTATAACCATTGATAAAATACCCAGAATACCTCCTAGCCTTAGGGTTAGGACCCTTGGCCAACCAAAAAACTTCGCCTTCAACTTGTTCACTTAAAACCCTTTCTTGAAACCAATCAATAAAATCATTCATATGGCTTTATGCACTAGTCCACCTACGCTTTCGACCTTGTTGACTATTCACCCAAATTTTATGTTCTCTGTAAACAAAAGAAACATATATATAGATATATATACACATCAAAATTAAAAAAAAATTAATTAATTCAAACTATATAAATATGGAATAATCTTACTTAATGTATTGTTGCATTGTTGCATTGTTGCAATTAAAGAGGATATATCTATGAGCTTGCTTCAAGCTTTGGAAGTCTAAAGAAAATCCTTTTCCTTTTCTTTTCCTTCCAATAGGATGTCCTCCCTTAGGGAAAATAGAAGATTCACCTTCGCTGGATTCATTGCGAACTTTCTAGCACATCTTCTCGTCCAATCTAGTACTCACACCTTCACGTAAATATCGAGAAATAAATGTCAAGCATTCCTCCATCATATATCCTTCAGCTATACTTTCTTCGGGAAAACTCCTATTTCGAACATAGGACTTCAACCTACCAAGGTACCTTTCAATAAAGTACATCCATTGATATTGTACAGGACCACCAAATTTGATTTCCTCCACTAAATGGACAGGTAAGTGCATCATAACATTAAAGAAAGCTGGTGGGAATATCATTTCAAATTGACAAATTATCTCAACAACGTCAGTAGCTAACTTGTCTAATTCTTTGACATCAAGAACTTTACTACATATACCACGAAAAAAGTTCCCGAGTCTAATCAAAGGTAGTGCAACACCTGCTGGCAATGTTTTTCTAACTGCAAATTGAAGCAAGTTATGCAACACGACATGTGCATCATGAGTTTTGTAACCAGCAAACTTTCTTTCTTTAACTTGTACACACCTCCCAATATTTGATGCATACCCATAAGGTAATTTAGTTTCCTTAAGAACTTTAAGGAACATATCTTTTTGTGCATTACCCAATGAAAAAGGTGCCGTTGGAAACAACATGTGCTTGCCATCTGAGGAAGTAACAGGATGAAGATGTGGTTTTACACCGAGGCTCACCAGATCAAGACGTGCCTTATTATGTTCCTTGGTCTTTCCAGGCATATCTAACAACGTGCCAACAATATTATCAAAAACATTTTTCTCAATGTGCATGACATCAAGATTATGACGACATTTGATATTAGACCAATAAGGCAAATCGAAAAAAATGGACTTCTTTTTTAGTGGACCTTTGCTAACCCCACCTTCATTAATAACAAGTTGCTCTAACTCTTCTAAGAGATCATTACCCGATAATGGAGAAGGTGCTGACCTTTCTTCTGTTGCTCCATTAAAAGATTTCTTATCTTTTCACCAAGGATGATTCGCATCAAGAAACCGTCGAGTATAATCATAACAATTTTTTTTGCTGTGGGGCAAATATTTGGGAGTCACATCAAAGTTACAACTAGGACATGCATAATTTCCTTTAGTGGACCATCCCGACAACATAGCATAGGCTGGAAAATCATTTATTGTCCCCATTAAAGATGCATGCATTTGAAATGATTGCTTTTTAAATGCATCATAAGTCTCCACCCCATGTTCCCATAACTCTTTTAATTCATCAATCAATGGTTGTAAATAAATGTCTATCTTATTTCCAGGAGACTTAGGGCCAGGAATCAGTAAAGATAACATAAAATACTCAGGTTTCATAGACAACCAAGGGGGGAGGTTATAATTAATCAATACAATAGGCCATGTGCTATGAGAAACACTCATGGTTCGAAATGGGTTAAACCCATCACTAGCAAGAGCCAATCGAACATTTCGTGTTTCTTTTGAAAAGTTAGAATACTTAGTATCAAACTCCTGCCAAGATTGTACATCTGCTGGATGTCTGATGTTTCCATCTTTTATTCGTTCTTTATCATGCCAAACCATTGATTCAGCTATCTTGGAGCACATATATAACCTTTGAAGCCTTGGTATTTTTGGGAAATGCCTTAAAACCTTTGCAGGGACATTTTCAGACTTCCACCTAGATACTCCACACTTAGGACAAGCATCTAACTTTTCGTAATCATTCCTATAAAGAATGCAATCATGAGGACAAGCATGTATCTTTTTATAATCAAGACCTAAATCCTTCACTATATTCTTGAATTCATAATAGGATTTAGGAAGTTGAGCCATGGGAAACGCCTCATTTAATAACTCTAACAGATCACCAAAAGCGACATTACTTATTCCATTGAGGATCTTGAAAAGAAATAAGTGAATTAGGAAGGACAATTTTGAGAAAGTTTTACACCCTGGATAAAGCTCCTACTTCCCTTCTTCAACTAACTTATAAAACTTTTTAGCCTCCTCATTTGGCTCACCAACGACCTCTTCATCACTATTGAAACCACCAACATCTCTAAATACATCATCCAATAAACCATCAATATCATCACATGCATTTAGATCATCACTTTTAGACCCCATTTGTCTACCATTATTCGTAGATGAAGATGATTCCTTCTGCATTAACCACTCCCTAAATCCCTTTGCGAACCCATCAACAATCACATGATCATAAGCAACATCTCTAGAATGACAAAAGCGCCTAGAACATTTTTTACAAGGACAATAAATTTGTCCCTCAATAGCATCCTTTGCAAAATAATCATCAAGAAAATCATTCAAAGCTCCTTTAAAACCCTCTGATCCCCTAGGAAGATTCATCCAATATTGATCCATCATTAATTTAGTCGTGACAAGAATGAAAACTATATATATATATAAAAAAAAAAACACATTAGCATATACATTTTTGTGTCATGTATTTTTTTTAAATATATGACAATATTAATAACTGACTAATACAACTTGATTTCATCATGGTGCGCAACAGGCAACTCAAGAAACAAATTCAAATAAAATATGTATGATGAAGGCTTCTTGTGGATGAAAAAGGGAGAAATTCAACCTATAGCAGTAGACTTAAATGAATACCACAAGCAAAATACTATGTCATAGTCAAAGACTCCAAGCAAAATATGTCAAAAATACTAGTCTACATACATGTTAGCACTTTACATTACTGTCACCCTCAAGGAAGTGAATACCAATTTGTCTTATGTGGCAGGGAACACAGGACCTGGACGAACCCCAACTTGTATAAATATTTTTTTCTTTCAAAATAATATTTGTTCTTTTACAGTCTAGAAATGGAGTATATACTATTGGTGATTTAATTTTATGACAAAAAAGGAGGACTTGGTGCTCGTAAAGCCTTCAACAACAGTAGATGAAGGTAATGTTGGAGTTAGTCATTCATTTAATATGTTTATAGCCTTCTATCACGATGTTGTTCTGTAACACCTTTCATTTCTATGTAAACAACTCTAGAAATTGCCAGCAATCTCGCATCCTATTCTATGTACACAAAAACTCTCTAGTACAGAAATTGCCAGCAGTTTTGTGACTTTGTCAGCAAACATACTTGTTAACTAAAAATAAAATGTGTTAGTGAAAAATGTAATACACGAACATCAGAAAATATTCCCCAGCTAAGTTCAAATATGGCTATATACATTTTTGGACATTGCCAAACCCCGTCTAAAAAAAAGCTGATATTGAGCCACATGTCATACATGGTTTAATATTTTACGCCGTCACGTTCTATGCAATACCGTAAGAGGTAACTCATACAACAACAAACATTTGAAATCAGAAAAATGAAACAGGACAATTGAGTATTTGAATTCAAAAATACACGCATGAATTAAACTAACCCAGATTTCCCAATTAACAACCCTAATTTAGCCTTCAAAACCACACAAAGAAAATTCAATTATAATCGGCTACTAACATAAACAACAAAATTGTGAAATTTAAGACCAAATTCCAAGAGATACATACCAACTCACGTTGTTCCTAACGCCAATTCAGAACTGAATTTCGCTAATTTCGCCCCAATAACCAAGTTTAATACGTCAATCTACAGTCAATATAAATTCTGTATTCAGAAAAGTCTAAATTTATATTCGCGAATCAACGAAAGCAGAAATTTTTTTCACCTGGAAGAGACTCACTGCAGCAAGTACCCAATCACTTTACTGATGATGAAACGATAACAACGAAACGAGGAGGAAACGATGATGAAACGACCTGCAATATCTTCCTACTGCTTCAAGAACGATGATGAAAAATAACAACGACGAGGATGGCGAAAGAGAAACAAGGCAGAGGCAGGTTTAGAAAGATAGCGTCTCAAAGCCCAAAGGGTTTTGGGTGAGCAATGTCGACGAAAAAAATGGGGAGGGAAAACAAAAAACAGAAGCGCCATATTGAAATTTTTAATAAACATATATTTTTTTTTAAAAAAAAATAATTTAGATACTTGACAAAAAAAACGTTGCTATATCTCATTAATATATTAAAAGAATACAAACTGTTGCAATAAAATAGTCATAATATATAACTGTTGCAATAGTTTTTCTACAGCAATGGTTTTCCAAAGTCAAAGTCTACTAAACTTAATAATTATCTAAGTGTTGCAATAACTATGATATAGCAACGCGAGTAAAACTGTTGAATAAAAGGGCGTTGCTATAGCCCTATTTAGTAGTAGTGATGTCAATAACCCTAAAATATGTAAATGTTATAATTGTGGCCAGATAGGTCATATAGCAAGAGAATGTAAAACTAAAACAAATAAAAACGCCAATAAAAATATCAAATATGTAAATTTTATTGAATTACATATAGCTAAATATGAAATAAAATACTAATATACCACCCGATGAAGAAATATACGTTTTAGAAACGAAACAGATAGTAATGAAACTAATGAAATAATAAGTAATACAGAAGAAGATAATACTGAAATTGATAGTAATGGATAAAGAGCTACAAGAAGCTGATTACGACGAAGATATAACAGTACAACATAAAAATCAAACAGCTATTTTTGATTTACAAAGATACAATTCATTGAATTATGAAGGATTTACATTGTCACCCAATAAGATAATTGAGAAGAAAAAATTTGAATTAACCAATTTAACTAAGTATTTTAAAAAAAAAAAGAAGATTATTTAGTTATAGCTGATAGAGAACATGTTATTGATATAACACAAGTACAAGGTAACACTAAAGTCCCATTAATTATTCAAGAATTATTATATGAAGAAATAGCTAAAATTAACAACGTGTTAAAAGATAAACCAATCACATTTAGATTTGTAGAATTAGCAGCTGTTGAAATAATAATAAAAGCCTGTTTTAAGGAAGGAATAAACCTTTAGAATTACAATTAGCTGATGATAGAATTAAAGAATCTATAGAACAAGCCATTATAGCACAACTTAAAGGAAATCTTATTTATCAAAAAGTAAGATTTATAATTAAGCCAAATTATTCGGTAAGTCTAACTGACCAAAACATAGAAAAGGCATTAGTCCTATATTGGATGTTAGGAGGAATAAACATGACAAATGGATCAAAAGTTATAACAGAACAATGCAAAATAGCTTATATATTAACCAATCAACATCAAATTTATAAAAAAACAAATTAAGACCAATTACTATAGATCCCCCTTTTGCTGATCTTATATTACCTATAGAGAAAGGACTAAAATTATATTCTAAACCTAATTATGACGACGCTTAAGTATCTCTATATCTAGAAAAGAACGAGATGAGAATTTACCTATTCAAATAAAATGACATGAATATTATATAATTATACAAATAGGAACAAAAAGTCTAACTGCAAAACTAGACATTAATGCTGAAAGCAATTCAATTCCATTAGAAAAGTTGTCAAACCACATAGTAAACATTAATGAAAATTTCAATAGACTAATAATTTTTATTTCTTACAACAGAAATTGCACTACAAGATATAAATATTGAATATATTATAACCCTAACCAATAAGATAGTATTAGGAAAATAATTTTTAGAAAAGGTTAAACCCTGGAAAATAGAACAAGGCTATTTTGAATTTACTTATAATCAAACCCATTCTAAAACTAGAATAATCAATGTGTAATGCTATACCAAGTTTAATAGAATTAATAAAATTACAAAAATAGATAAAGATAGAAAAAGAAGAGAAAGTCTATATAAGTCAAAGATTACACATATTATGTATTGCAGGATGCCATAGAGATAGTATAAGAACATTATCTGACGAAGAACAAAAGAAGATAAGAAACATAGAAATATTAGAACAAAAATTACGTAAAATGAAAAAAGAATTAGCAATCCTTAACAAAAATGGCGAAGTAGGCCTTGGTGTGGTGGTCCGTGAGTCTGCAAGGAAGATAATGATGTTGGGTGTGAAGCAAGTGGCGGTAATGTGGGATGCTTCTATTGCTGAGGCTATGGCAGCTTTATATGCTATTGAATTGGTGCAACGTTTTGGGCATGATAGGATTATCGTGGAAGGAGATGCTTTGCTGGTTGTACCCCCCTTTTTCGAGTTTTTAGTGATATTCTTAGATTGTGTGTGAATTTTACTGCTTTCTCTTTTTCTCATGTTAGACGAGCGGCTAATACTGTGGCCCATTTGTTAGCTCGTTGGGATTGTGCTCGCAATTCTGAAATTGTTTGGCTTGACTTATTTCCCCAGAGTCTTTCCTCTCTGGCGGAGCATGATTTAATATAATTTTACGATCTTTTCCCCTCAAAAAAAATCTATATTTTAATAAAAATAATCTTTGAAGGATATAAAAGTAGATATTATACAGCAATGGTAAATACAGGAGCACAAACAACAATTATGAAAGAAAATTGTTTACCAGAATGGAAAAGGTTAGACACACCATTTAGGATAAATGGATTTAATAACAATAGTAGTAAAATTACCCTTTACCAAACAAATGTACGAATACAAATTTGGAATAAAATACTTATTATACCTAAAGTACATTGCTTTGAATTAATAGGAAAAAATATCATATCAGGAACCAACTTTCTTAACCAATATAAACCATTTAGTATAGATAAAGAATTCCTTACATTATTCACCCCTTGCAAACATAAGTTAAGAGCTAAAGTAGTTAAAAATAGAGAACGAATAATAGAGTGGGAAAAATGTAAAATAGGTGAAGAAGCACAATTAGTCCAAAAAATGACAACCAAAAAGGAAAATATTAATAATTTCGAAATTATAGAAATTGGTATACTACATTTAGATAAATTTACTCCTTTAAAAACTAAATTAGAAGAACTATGCAACGACAATCCTCTAGAAAACTGGCATAAGCATAAAACTAAAATAAAAATAGCGTTAAAAGACCCAATAGCATATTATCCCAAAAACCCTTTAACAATACACAGCGAGATGAAAAAGAATTTAAAATGCATATAACAAAACTATTAGCTGAAGAACTAATAAGACCAAGTAATTCACAACATAGTAGCAGTGCATTTATAGTTAATAATCATTCGGAACAAAAAAGAGGAAAAACAAGAATGGTTATAGATTATAGAATTTTAAATGAAAAAACAATAACATATAACTACCCCATACCAAATAAGATACTTAAAATGAGGCAAATACAAGGTTATAATTATTTTTCAAAGTTTCATTGTAAAAGTGGTTTTCACCAACTAAAATTAACTGAAGAATCTAACCAATTAACAGCATTTAAGGTCCCTAATGGATTTTATGAATGGAATGTATTACCTTTTGGATATAAAAATGCCCCAGGCAGATTTCAAGCATTCATGGATAAATATTTAAATCAATTATCAAACTGTGTAGTATACATAGATGATATACTTATATATTCAAAAACGCAGGAAGAACACTATAAATTATTAGAACAATTTATATAAATCATAGCAAATAGTGGAATAGTATTAAGTAAAAAGAAAATGGAACTATTTAAAACACAAATTGAATTCTTAGGATTTGAAATAGATAAAGCAGGAATAAAAATGCAAGACTATATAGCCCAAAAAATTATAGAGTTTCAAAGGGAGATCAATACTAAGAAAGAATTACAGAAATTCTTAGGAATTGTAAATCAAGTTAGAGAATTTATCCCTAAGCTATCACAATATACTGAACCACTTACTAAAAAATTGAAGAAAGAATACGATTTTAGATGGGAAAATATTGATACTAAGATTTTAGAAAAAATCAAAGAATTAGTTAGCAATTTACCAAAACTAAGTTTTCCAGATGAAGATAAAGAATTTATATGGATAGTTGAAACAGATGCTAGTGAAACCAATAATGGTTATGGCGCAGTATTAAAATACAGATACAAAAATGATAAAAAAGAATACATATGTAGATATCATTCAGGAACTTTTAAGGCAAATGAAATCAATTGGGACATAAATGAAAACGAGTTATAAGCAGTAAAATATGCAATCCAAAAATTTGAATGTTATATTGTTTATAGTAAATTTATAATTAGAACAGATTATAGAACTGTTAAGAGTTGGCTAACCAAAAAACTACAAGATTCCATTACAAGAAAGGAAATAAATAGAATAATAGCTGACATCAATCAATATGAATTTTCTGTTGAATTATTAAAAACTAATGAAAATTGCTATGCAGATTATCTCTCCCGAGTTAGTGCAGCAACTGATACAAGAGAATCGGGAGCAAAAGATACAAATAAAAGAGGTAATGGAAGAAGTAGCTCTTATGAAAAGAGCAACTTCCATCAATCCAGATAAGGAGCAAGCAGATATTGGCAGTAGCCAAAATAATAAAAATCGAGTTATTACTAAAAAAATTAATACTCCTATGAATAGGAGAAATATGTCCTTACAAAGATATTCTCCAAACCAAGTTAGCCCTAAAATAGTTATCAACGAGATGGAATTTCCTACTCTCGTACCAGATACTACCTCATTCAAGGAAAAATTAACCCTTGGAACAAAACAAACTATGAACCCTTTGGTTCGAGAATATATTTCTAATTTCCGAGTTATTGCAAACAAGCTAAATACCGTCCCTGAATATACCATCAAGGACAGTCAAGCAGAGATAGAAAGAGTTTATGTTACTAACCCCTTAAAAAAGGTGAACGAGTTAATAGCGTTGCCTGGTTGCAATGCAAAACTAAGTAAAGCAGCATATGATTATGGCCTTCTTAATTCAGTCTATACTATGACAGGAGATGAGCTATCAACAATTCCTCAGTTATACAAGGCAGCAAAAAATTATTTAAATATTACAAAGTCCCATATGACCTTTGTAAATGTTACACTGCCCCTGGCGAAGCTACGTATCAAGAGATAAAGCAATGTATCCGAGTTATTAAGATGGGATGTACAAGTAATTATCTTATCCCTGAAGAAATTATAGCCCAGCCTGAGTTAAATGTAAATGATATACCAGAGATCCTCTCCGGGAAAAGCGAGCAGTTAAGGTAAAGGCAATTTATGATGCTTTGTGCAGTATAGTTAAGACTCCAGTATGGGTAAATCACAAAGCGCTTAACACCTTAGTTATTTCTAAAAGTAAAGAATATGGTTACGATGCAGTGGAAACTATAAAGTCTTGGATATGGAGTCTCCTCCATCAGAACCAAGAACCAGTTACCAGATATATTCCACGAAATTTTATGACCATAGATACTTTGAAAAGATATTGTAGCTGGATGCAGCAAAATAATAATCATATATGCCAGATATGCAAAAACCAACAAACTATTGTTCCCACAATAGAAGATATGGAAGATGAAGATAGAACCGAATCATCTGGGAGCCAACAAGAAGTCGTGCCAAGATAAACGCAAGCTACAACGAGACCAGATGTAAAAAGTAATCTTGTAATATCTGTAGTGTAACATATTATAGGTAAGTATTGTAACAGTTATCATTAGATGCAGCCAAAAAATAGGCGGCTGAAGCTTTAAAAATAGCCGAAAAATATGTGAATAGTATGAATAGTATTTTTACTTTTACTGTAGCAAATAGTATTTGTAATAGTATGGATAGTTTTGTAAAATTGGTACGACACTTGTAAAAGCTTTGCCTATAAATAAGAACCCTTTGGGAAGCAAGAGACATCATCGGCTTCTCCCCATTTCTCCACTACATCTCTCTAAATCCCTTCCTCTCTCTAAAATAATCACGCTTCACCCCAAGTTGGTATCAGAGCTACTATTTATAAAAGACCGGAGCTATTCACTTAGAGTTTATTTCTCAAGATATTCCATTATCAAACTATGGAAGCAGATAAGGTAACCCTTTTTCTTGTGAACTGAATTTAAATTCAATCCCCTAGTTTATAGTAATACTGAGATCTGTTAAGATAATTCTATAATTTCATATAAGATGTATGCTATCTTAATTATGCTTTCTCTAATTAAGTAAAATCATGTTTAGAAACCAAGAGGCAATTGGTAGCAGGATCCCGTTTAACCGTTGAGAATGAGAAGGCGTTGAGGGCGTGATGCATAAAACCTATGTGGTGAGGTTGAAAAACATGAATTTATTTAATTTTGCTTAAGTGCTTAAGGGTTGCAAAGCGGATTAGCAGTACTTATATGAAAGCTGATAGAATTATTATTAACTGATTAAGGTTTATTATGAGCCAAGGGATTGAGTTTAAAAGGAAGTTCATACAGAAAAGACTATTTACTCTTACTTGCCTATTTACTTGTTTGATTTAAGTATTAAAACACAAATAAAAAGTGTTAAACAACATATAGAAATTAAAGAAATGATTTTAGACTTTTATATTCTGAATCTACAAAATCAAATAGATGTCTATCAAAATTATTTTTATGAAGTAGCACCCAGAAGAAAAGATGTTATACCAAAAGATACCTATTTAAAATATTTAACCGAACTTCAAAATAAGAAAAATAAACATTTAGAAGAAGAAAGGGAACTTAAGGATTTAAAGAATTCATTATATGTATGACAACTAAATCACAAGTAAAACAGGCTATAAAACGAGTTAATAATGACTGTTTTATATCAACTATACAATCTGATATAACAAATTTAGAATTAAGAAACCAAAAACAAATAGCTATTATTAATGAAATACAAATATTAGAACGAGCAGTATTAAGTGATAATCATAATCATGAAGAAATTGATAAAGAGTTAAAACCTTTTGATAACCAAATAGAACTGCTGAATATACAAATAAGAGAACAGGAAAATATAGCTGAAAAAATACAAGAAGACTATATTAATTATACATTAAATAGGAAACCAAGTCTATACATATGAGTGAACTAGATCAAGAAGAATATTTAGGAACTAATTTAAAAATAATAAATACAAACATATTATTAATCATGCAATTAATAAAATATACTAAAAATAATGAAAATACAATTGAATTTAGTAATACTACTAAAGTACCAGTAGAACTAGTACCAGTAAAAAATCATTGATGATGAAATTATTAGATACCCTGATGGTCCATTTAAAATATACAAAACAAATCAAGATAGACAATTTGCTGAAATTAGTGAAGGAAAATTCTATTTAATAATAGATAGAAAACAAATGATATTAGAAACAATATTTGATAGAGAACGAAGATTAGCTAAAGAAAACGATTTAGTACAAATAACAAATATAGAAAATAATTCTCCAGAAAATAAAACCATTAATGATATCTATAAAAAAATTGGAAAAGCTAGAAAGAAAATATGATGAAAGAATGAGAAAAATAGAAGAATCTATCAAAAAAATACATATTTTCTATAGATAAAGAATTCCTTAGATTATTCACCCCTTGCAAACATAAGTAAAGAGCTAAAGTAGTTAAAAATAGAGAACGAATACCAATAGAGTGGGAAGAAGTTGCTCTTTTCATAAGAGCTACTTCTTCCATTAGCTATTTTATTTGCATCTTTTGCTCCCGATTCTCATGAATCAGTTGCTGCACTAACTCGGGAGAGATAATCTGCATAGCAATTTTGATTAGTTTTTAATAATTCAACAAAAAATTCATATTGATTGATGTCAGCTATTATTCTATTTATTTCCTTTCCAGTAATGGAATCTTGTAGTTTTCGGGTGGATCAAGTAAAAGAAGGGAGGGGGCAAAGATGAGGTCGGGTGAGGGTGGCGGTGGACTCGACGGTGAGGGAAGAGGGTGGGTGGGGTGGGGGGGAGGAGATAGAGAAAGAGGTTTGGCAGTGGGTTGGGGAGGAGAGAGATAGAGGTGTGGTGTGGCGGTGAGTTGATGGGATGGGGGAGTGGCGGTGGGCTGGGGAAGGGAGGAGGGGGTTGGTCGTGGGGAAGGGGAGGGAGAGGGGTGGCAAGGGCTAGGGAAGGGGAGGGAGGGGGTGGCGGTGGCTAGGGAAGGGGAGGGAGGGGGGTGACAGTGGGTGGGGAAGGGGAAGGAGGGGTGGGGGCGGTGGGTAGGGGAGGGGGGTGGGTTTAGTTTTAGGTTTTTTTAAGTTTAATTAATATCATTAATTAGAATTAAGGGTTTTAATTAAAAAATTACCATTTGTTTAAGTCACTTGTCAACTTGACCTACCCAAAGTTAATAGGGTATAAAGGTTGCTTTATTGTGGAATAATCAAAAGGTTGCATTATTGTAAGCAAATAATCCTTTGAATAATTGTAACTGACCCAGCCATCGCCCGGGCCAAAACACTAGTTATTAATCATAACTCAGGTTCAGCGGGTGTTATTTGAGATATTACACAATCTTAGTTTCTTATCCACGGTACTTGCGAAAGTCATTGCTCTCCGTTACGGTCTTGTCAGCCATTAAACATAATATTCGTCATGTCCATCGAAAAGTCAGTCGTGCAACATATTACGTTGCTTTGACAAGTCCATCGAAAATTCAGTCGTGCAGCGGATTATGTTGCTTTGACAAGCACTAGTGGAAAAAAGTTCAACCGCTACGGTCAAAATCGGGCTTACCGCTCCAGTTTTAGGCCGCATCGGTTGGACTCACAGCAGTCCCCATATATTAACTGATCTGGTTTGAATCAGATCAGTTAATCATTAACTGCTGCGGTTTTGATCCAATCCAAAACCGCAACAGTTAATGTGATTAACTGTTGCAGTTTTGGTCAAAACCGCAGCGGTTTGCAATTTTTTCATTTTTAGGGTTATTGACATACTTATAAACTTTTCTTTTAACAAAGTAATTCCTATTTGATCGTTTCTTATTGTAAGCTCTCAAGAAAAGTTTAGGGTTATCGTTTCTTATTTCTCAAGACAACTTTATATATATACACATATATATACACACACACACACATATATATATATATATATATATATATATATATATATATATATATATATATATATATATATATATATATATATATATATATACACACACATATATATATATCTATATATATATATATACACACACACACACATATATATATATGTATATATATATATATATATATGTATATATATATATATATATATATATATATATATATATATATATATACACACACACACATATATATATATATACACACATATATATATACACACACACACACACACACACATATATATATATATATATATATACACAAATATATATATATATATATATTAACCTAGATATCACACAATAGTAATAGGTTAATAGTTTGATTGTCTAAAAGAAAACCTATAAATTTCAAATATTAAAGGAAAAACAAAGAAAACATGTAAAAACTAGGGGTGATAAAGAGTCAAGCCTGTTCGTGAACAGTTCGAGCTTGGCTCGTTTAAAATTGGTAAAGCTTGGCTCGCTCGAGTTCGAATAAACGTAAACGAACACAAACCGAGCGAGCAGACCACAGTTCGGGCTCGCCTCGACCGATAAGCAACCCTATTCCCACCCATGATAATTTGGCTTCTAATACACATGTTTATAATCTCAATTAAAAATCTGTAGTTACGAGGATTCAAACACATGACTTTTGAAATAAAATGTGAGAGTTTAACCACTAATCCACTACAATTTCGATGCTTAATGTTTCAAAGTAAAACATAAAGCATAACAAAGTCTCATAATTGTATGTAATTATAAAGACATAGAAACTCTAACACTTTTATTAAGTAATAACATTCTCTTATCATAACATTCTCTTACTCTAATTCTTTCGAAATTGTTATTTTTATCCCCAATTCCTTAGAAGTTTTTTTAAAACAATTTATCATGCCATAACGTCCATTTTTTAATTTTGCACTAGATAAAATATTAAGAAAAGCTAATAAAAATCAAAAATGACATTTATGAATAATAATATATTTAAATAAGGATTATTTGCTTACAATAATGCAACCTTTTGGCGATTCGCAGATAATAGAGCAACCTTTTGATTATTCGACAATAAACCAACCTTTATTCTCCATTAACTTTGAGTAGGCCAAAATCGGTTATAACCTGAAGAATAGGTAAAGTGGGACACGTGTCGCATAATAATTGGTTCCATAAACAAATTTTATAAAAAAAACATTAAAAACAAAAGATAAAAAAAAAATTAAGATAACCCCCCCCAAAACCCCTCAACTCATCGCCACACCACACCTCTCTCTCCTCGCCCAACCCACCGCCAATCCCCTCTCTCTCCCCCCCACCCTGACCACCCTCACCTGACCCCACCACCTCCCTCCCCTTCCTCGGCAACGACCACCCCCTCCCTCCCCTCCCCCAGCCACGATAACCACCCACCTCTTTCTCTCTCCTCGCCATCCCCGACCCACAGCAACCACCCCCTCTTTCTCTCTCCTCGCCATCCCCGACCCACGACAACCCCACCCCCTCCATTCTCGACTCCAGCCTCACCTCCCCCAAACACAACTAACCATCACGAAGCCTTGAAAGAGGTGGTTGCGGTGCCGCGGGGGGGAGGGTCGCTCTTGGGTTGGGTTGGTGGGTCAAGTAAAAGAAGGGAGGGGGCAAAGATGGGGGAGGGTGAGGGTGGCGGTGGACACGGCGGTGAGGGAAGAGGGTGGCTAGGGTGGGGGGGAGGAGAGAGAGAAAGAGGTTTGGTAGTGGGTTGGGGAGGAGAGAGATAGAGGTGTGGTGTGGTAGTGAGTTGAGGGGATGGGGGAGTGGCGGTGGGTCGGGGAAGGGGGAGGGAGGTTGTCGTAGGCTGGGGAAAGGGAGGAGGAGAGGGGTGGCGAGGGGGCTAGGGAAGGGGAGGGAGGGGGTGGCGGTGGCTAGGGAAGGGGAGGGAGAGGGGGTGGCGGTGGGTGGGGAAGGGGGGTGGGAGGGGTGGGGCGGTGGGAAGGAGGAGGGGGGTGGGTTTAGATTAGGTTTTTTTAAGTTTAATTAATATCATTAATTAGAATTAAGGGTTTTAATTAAAAAATTACCATTTGTTTAGGTCTCCGGTCAACTTGACCTACCCAAAGTTAATGGGATATAAAGGTTGCTTTATTGTGGAATAATCAAAAGGTTGCATTATTGTAAGCAAATAATCCTTTGAATAATTGTAACTGACCCAGGCATCGCCCGGGCCAAAACACTAGTTATTAATCATAATTCAGGTTCAGCGGGTGTTATTTGAGATATTACACAATCTTGGTTTCTTATCCACGGTACTTGTGAAAGTCATTGCTCTCTGTTACGGTCTTGTCAGCCATTAAACATAATATTCGTCATGTCCATCGAAAAGTCAGTCGTGCAACATATTACGTTGCTTTGACAAGTCCATCGAAAATTCAGTCGTGCAGCAGATTATGTTGCTTTGACAAGCACTAGTGGAAAAAAGTTCAACCGCTACGGTCAAAACCGGGGCTTACCGCTCCAGTTTTGGGCCGCATCGGTTGGACTCACAGCAGTCCCCAAATATTAAATGATCTGGTTTGAATCAGATCTGCTAATCATTAACTGCTGCGGTTTGATCCAAAACCGCAACGGTTAATGTGATTAACTGCTGCGGTTTTGGTCAAAACCGCAGCGGTTTGCAATTTTTTCATTATTAATCAATACAAAATCAATAATATATATCAATACTCTTTTTATTACGCTTAATTGAGCATAAATAATTCGATACATAGAAAAATTAACTATAATTCCAACATCATAATCAAGGACTTCAAATTTGAAACTCAAGAATATTTTATACACAACCATAATACAATAATTTATCATTACACTATACACAAACAAAATACTATATTGAGCAGCAATTAATTCCATGCCTTGCTGTGCCATGTCGCCAATCACTAGTGTATGCCAACTTCGACCCTACAATACTATTGCATACCGATTTTCTCGAGAAAGACATACAGTAAGAATTCAATATAAAACTAGAAGCATACTATCTTGTGATAGTGAGAACAGAATCCTTAAACACCATGCAGTAATCTTGCAGATAGAATTGAAAACGAAAGAGGGCTGCATAGCTAGAATCTTCATTTGAAATATAAAAAAAAAGTTGGTGATATCACTCACTGCAACCCTCAAACATAACAAGGACAATGAAATTAATTCATCATGTCGAGGACCTAAGGCCCTCATTTCTTTTTTGCCAAAGAGAATCATACATTTTAAATATAATGCACTATAAAAAATGATAGAGATCTTTAGTACCTTGTGTCAAAATCACAGGAAACCAGCGTCATTTAGAACTATAAAAGAAGAGGACGACTTTTATGCAGCAGTAACTACAATGTAGTTCATTTAGACATAATCTCTTGTGATGAGATAAAAGCTGACAAATAATTATGTGTTGATATCAAATTATATTTAGTTAATAAAACTTATTCCTTCACAAGACCATGACAAAATAGTATTTTACTTCTACTACTTAACCATCAAATATTTCATAGTAACTCATGTCCCATTTTAGCAACCATATAGGAGTACCAAATAGAAGATTGTCACAATTTGCGTAGTCCGAGAAAACAAATAGCAGCAGGAGGTAAAATTTAGATATTTGCATCAACTTTTACCATAGAGAGGCATCACAGAGCTTATTATCACCAACTTGGACAGCAGCAGAATCACACCATGAAAACAATCATACATATCCTAAAAGTACAAGAAATTAACAACTATTGTAAATTGTAATACGCTGTGTCATCTCCTTTCACAAGACATTCGCATGCTAGGGTCTAGGTGGCTGAATTAACATCTGATTCTAAGTAATTAAATAAGAGACAAAAGTAGTGATAATTATGGAAACAAAATGTATAACAAGGCACAAGACAAGAAAGAGTAGTTGCTCGTTGCTTGATTAGTATCTAAATTTGAAATTCCTCTGAACAAATAGCAGAAACACGTATTTTTCTTCTGTTTTGGGATTTGAATTAATACTTATGTTTAAGATCTTACAACATCAAAACCCATATAGATGAAACAAGTTGTAAATCCACAAAATTAGTACAGAATATAATATTCCTAAGTATAATTACGAGCACTGAAGTCCAAAATATACACTCGTTAAAAACACCCACTCTAACAAAGACGGATGCATGCAAAGTACACAACGATGATCAGTTACCTCAGTGAAACATTTCCTTGGCTACCGAAATTCTGAAAAGCGAAATAGAAATAGAGATGGTTTTTTATAATAAATATACACACATTAACAGGAATATATTATAGAAATGAACATGTGCATCAGCCTAATCAGAAAACACAGAGCATATAGAATTAATAGAAAAAACTGCCTTTGTCTTCACCTGATACTTCTAAAATCATACTTCATTAATTCATAAAAAGAAATAAGCACCTCTATAATATGGAAATAACTTGTGCAACTCAATAATTATAATCCCTTTTGATTCTAGAGAGACCAAGAAAGACTTAAGTTAATAGAAACAAAAAAATTAAACCAAGTATCTGGATTACTTAATAGATTAAAGGAGGTGCATTATCATGCCTAGACACTAGAGAACCAAAGTGATATACAATTGTCATGTTAAGTTTCAATCAAGTCGTGTTCTCTTTCTATTCCTCAAAACGAATATATAACAACCTAGAGGACCAAAGTCCTAATCCGAATCAATCTAGGTGAACAAGAGATCAACAAAGGAACCGTATATTTCATAATCAAAATGACATGCAGATTTTGGACAACAACGTAATGATACCAGCCTTGGCAATGATCACTGTCTGCTGTTCCATGACTTACTCTGGAAACATAAGCTTCTCCTATAATAGGAGATTGACATTCTAAATCAAAACATGTTTAAAGAAACAGAATATGTATAGCACAGCTTCATCTGAGAAAAGCTTAATGACTTTGATCACAATTCCACATACTATAATTAGTCAAGAAAGAAATATCCTCATCATCCAATTCCACAGCCTTACTGTAATGCTGAATTGCAGATTCAAAATCGTTCTTTTTGTAAGCACTTTCTTAGGGTTAGGGTATGAAGGGGAAGTACATAACTAATAGGGTTCAGGCTTATACGATGAATCTTCTCCCCCGAAGCCCCTATCGCTCACCTGGAACTCCTTACTTCACTCTTTCACTAGAGGCCTAAAAGCAAGCCTTCTTTTCTAAACTTGTGTTGGGCCTACCTATATCAAACAACTTTCATTGGCTAACCTTTTTAAAAATAGAAATTGCCTTCTATAAAGTGGATTCACTTAGATAACTGTATAAAGAAGACATAAAATGCTGGCTAGATAACTAAGGAAAGGAATCGATGTCCTTGTTTCTACCCTTCCCTGACTCGACGACAGCAAACACATAGTTCTTATCCAACAACGAAAACGGGCTGGTTAACGATTAGAGGAAAACAACAAAAGGAACTTCCGCTAACAACAACAACTAACTTGCTTCAAAAAATTTATGCTCGTTCCTTCCTGACGAGCTTGAGGACAAGGGTGCAGTTGAGATGGTACGAATGGGGTGGATGTCACTTGCTCTATAATCTTCCTCCTTCTTTGTTCTTCCTTAGCATAAACTAAGCTCTTCAAACCTTTCTTTTCTATACTACGATCTTTCTTCTCTTATGGGTTTTGACTTACTTTCTTTTTAGGAAAGAAGGAAGAAGACCATTGATCTTATAATATGTTACCGTTGTACTTACTTCAACACAAGAAGCGTGGGCCTCTTCGATAGAAGCACTTTCCTTTGTCTTGGTCCCAATTCAACTACATCCGCTATAGCATTGAAAATAAGTGGTTATTGAGTTCGCGAAACACAAACTTAATCTTCAAGCTCGGAATAGCAGGACAGTGAACAAGAGGTCAGAATTCGATTCTCTTTCGCTATCAAGAGTGGAAAGAAACCCTCAACCGAAAGTGTCTTCTGATCGCTTTAGAGTTTAGGTAAATAGGCAGAAGATCACCCTAAGGTAAGATGATGATACTGAACACCAACCCAATCGGTAGGGGTGGTGTCATGAATGAAGATAAAGCAATCGACCAAGGAAGAAGATCAGGTCTCAATACGAAGCCTTTGTTACGACACAACGTAGACCTCTATTATATAGGGATAGATGTAAGGTGTCAGGCCAGAGTGAGCTTAGGGGACGTAGCTAATGCCTTCCATGTCAACCAGGTCTTAACCTCAAGGAAGGGTGGCATGCCCTAGAAGAAGCTCATAGACTTGTTAACAATTATTCTTTCTTCCTAACTAAGCCGAAACTTAGGTAAAGCGAAGAGCGATGAATAATAGCTTACTAGGAGAAGTGATTGGCTAGATCATTCGAGTCAATGTGATAAATCACCTTCTTGCTTCCAGAAGAAGGTCTGGCATCCTTTTGTCATCCGATAGCTAGACCGAATCAAGATGGGGTGAACATAATCACCAAGTTAAGTTCACGACCTTTGTAACCTCACGGCCACTCGGAATGGATGCAGTTCCAAAGTCAGGTCGGCAGGGGCTTCACTTCCAAGACTTGGCTAAGGCCTTCAATCCGGGCCGGGTAAGGGCATGTTTCAAGCACAGTTTCAAGCTCATAGGCAAATACACTCTTTGGTGCCTTTCTCTTCCTAGTCCAAATGCCATACGACCATAGGTCCTCTTGCCCTTGGGAGTGCTTTTGGCACATGTAACTTGGGACCTTCGGTCCTCTTCTTTCTATCCATCCATACCTGGGGTACGTCAATCTAGCTCTTAAGTCCGTTGCAAGGGTCACGAAAAGGAAAATATGAACTCGAAGCTACCAACGGTGTCCTTATATAAGGAATCGAAGATTCTCCCTCTATTTGCCCTGATGGGACTTTGAACAGTGAGGGATGTGAAGAAGGTGTTAAGCGTCCTTCGGACCTTTTGTTGTTGCAAGTGCAAGCCGGTAGGTTTCTAACTATCACAGTGTTCAAACTTGGTAAAATCTACACTTCCCCAGGTCCATGGGAAGCACAGTCATGGGGAGGTTAAAAAAGGCACTCCCCGGAGACCCCGGGGTTAACTCGAAGGTTTTTCTATCTAACTTTGAGGATTCCCCCAGGACAGTGAAAGGCAAAGAGAAAGAGACTAGTCTTATCCCGGGGATTCTTCCCTTTTGTCAGCCCCTGGGACCAAGCAAAGAGAAAAAACCGTCTTTGACTTGAATCTCTCCCTCTTTCAAGGTCCTTTGGGAAAGCTAAAGGCAGAGAGAAAACCTTACTAGTTCATTCCTTAGCATATACTATACTAAGTTCTTCAAACCTTATCCTTGAAAGGCTAATCTCTTCGAACTAGTGTCTATCAACCCATGTCTTCAAACCATAGCATATACTATACGTCGCTCTTCAAACCTTGGAGGAAACCCAGTCCTGTTCCACCTCTGGTCAGTCCCTGTCCCGATCAACTAGGAGTTTGATCTTGGTACTTGTCAAACCAAGCACTTTGCCTTGGAGTTACACCTTTGAAAGTTCCTTTTAAAAGAGAAAACCCCACTAGCAATTGGCATAGCGAAGAATCCATATTCCTTCTCATTTGCCTTGGCCCCTCACTCAACTTCAGACTTTTGAAAAGGAACAACTAGAACCTATGCATGTTCTTCTTCTATGGATTATGGGTAAACAACCCTTTCTCTCACCAAGATCAATCGGAGAGAAAAAGACTTTCCTTGGAGCCATTTGTTAATGGAAGGACGGAGGGTCTATAGCTTTGTGAACAGCATCGGATGACATAGCAAAGGCAGCCACAAGAGAGCTACTATGCCTTAAGCCCGAAACTCATCTGTTAGTCTACCTACGTTATTCTTTTCTTTTCTTTTGAAATGAAACTCTTCGATGTCTGAGAGGTAGAGGAGAGCAAGAAAGGAGAGAACTCGGCATCGTGCAATTCCATCAATCTAGTCAATTCATTTCTGCTCCTCTACTGTTTCGATTTGGCATATCCATATGAGGCAGTTTACTGGGGACATGTCAAAAGATATGGAATTTTCGACTTGTATTATTGAAATACGAGAACTCAGACCAAAAGATATCCATATCTATGAAAGATGCCACTTTCTTGTGTGATAGGAACAGAGCTTCGAGCAAGCAGCTTAGCCAAGGCAGCAGCCTTGTAGTTCTTCCACGGCATGCTCAGAGAAAGACTTCCTCCATGGCATAGCTCAGTCATTCAATCATGATAGGGTCGGTCAGACAGGATTCTTCTCCTAACCGAAGGTCTAGCTCCCCATGTTGTCTTCACAATCAAACTCAAACCCCCAGGTCAGGAAAAGCAACTAAACTTGAATCAATAGCTGGGGGTGGAAAGGAACGAAGGAAGCACTACAGCAACGGAGGCTCGCCTAGCACGACAAAGTACAACCTAAGAGAAAGCAGAAAGAATCTAGGACTAAATAAGGGAGAAGGAAACCCCTAGAAAAGCTCAGCCCTAGAATGAGATTAGGTTCCTATTGCTACAAAGAAGGGGTCTATTGAGACAACTACTTAAACTGATACTATGATTACAACAACTGTAACTATTGTGACTGAAGAGCAAAGGTTTTCTCTATTGTAACATATTAGCCTAGAGTTTGCTCCCAGAAATATAGCCATCCCTACCCCCTCACGTCAATCCCACGAGCCTCTTATCCATTCTCATTCAATCACGACGGGGGAGCAAGTCAAAATAGAAAAACTCACATTGGGTTTAGGGATAATCAGGCTCGAACTGATGACATCCACCACGTCAAGGTGGCACTCTACCGCTGAGTTATATCCCTTTCCTGCCCCCATCGAGAAATAGAACTGACTAATCCTAAGGCAAAGGGTCGAGAAACTCAACGCCACTATTCTACTATTCTTGTTTTGAACAACTTGGAGCCAGGACTTCTTTTCACACTATTACGGATATGAAAATAATGGGGAAATTTGGATTCAATTGTCAACTGCTCCCATCGAAATTAGGATTGACTACGGATTTGAGCCATAACACATGCTTTCATAAAAGCGTATGATTTTCCCGATCTAAATCAAGCAGGTTTTACATGAAGAAGATTTGGCTCGGCATGTTCTATTTGATATAGGTAGGAGAAGAACCCGATTCGGTATTAAAAAAAATAGAGGAAGTAGAACCAAGTCAAGATGATACGGATCAACCCCTTCTTCTTGCGCCAATTTACCCTTTCTAAATGAAAATCCATCATAAGTCAAGGCGATAGCATAACCAGCCACAAAGGTGGTAGGTGTCCCGCCGAAGGTAAATATTATAAAGGATTTTTTGACTTTAACCACCTTATAAAATCACCATTTTTAAGATAACCACCTTATAAGTTAATTGTTTTAAATAACCACCTTATATGACCTAAATCCTTTTAAATACATACCAATTGGCAGATTTCGTCCAAGAAATCGGTCTTAAATAAGGGTTTAAACCTTAAATACATTCTAGTGAATAAAGGTGGAGGTGATGAAATCGTTCTTAAACCCTTTTTGAGGATGATTTCCTTGACGAAATCTATTGATTGGTAGGTATTTAAAGAGATTTAGGTCATATAAGGTGGTTATTTAAAACAATTAACTTATAAGGTGGTTATCTTAAAAATGGTGATTTTATAAGGTGGTAAAAATCAAAAAATCCTATTATAAATAAAACATTGAACTTAGCGTAATTCGAACCTGATAAGTAAGGTAAGCATCCCGGATTAAGAGATCCATGATAGCCAGACTGAGTTTATCAAAATCGCTAAAAGCGAAGTATGGCTCTTTGAAGGTATGAGAGGCTATGATTAGCCCTGGATGGGGGTGTTAGCATTTAGACGGAAGCTTCTTTTTGTCTGCTTTCCACCATTGTTGAATAAGCTCTATTAATAAAATAAAATCTCTCATTATTGGTGTAAACAAGACTTTCCAGTGAGCTTTCTCTCAAAGCTCTCCCACCTTTCTTGATGGGCATTCCAACTAAGATTCTCGCCGCATACATAATGACAATAGCCATAGTAGTGCTATTTAAAACGCGAGACGTTAGCATTCCAGACTTTCAGTCTTCATTTGTCATTTTTAATCGTCATGTACCTTCAGACTAAAGAACTTGTCTAGCCTTTGGCTAGAGATTACACTCAGACAGAAAAGGTAGTCAAGTATTTACAAGGCACAAAAGATTTTGGACTTTTCTATCCAAAGGAAGGAGGAGAAGAATTTAAGGCATACAGTGATGCAAATTGGGGAACTTGCTCCTTCAGTGGAAGATCTTTGACAGGTTACTGCATCTTTTTTGGAGGATGTTTGGTTTCCTAGAAGACAAAGAAACAGGATGTGACATCCAAGTCATCTTGTGAACTTGAGTTGAGAAGCATGTCTATGACCACTAGTGAAGTGGCATAGGTCACAGGATTGTTTGAGGATTTGAAGCAAAATTTTGTAAAACCTGTGAACCTATATTGTGATAACATCTCTGCTGAGTACATAGCACACAATGAAGTATTTCATGAAAGAACAAAGCACCTAAAGCTTGATTATTACTACATCAGAGTAAATATTGAGACTGGGCTCATTACCACTGCTCATGTTAGGTCTGCTAACTGGCGTATGTTCTAACTAAGTCCCTCTCAGCAGCACAACATCATTTCTTGGCGCCCAAGTTAGGACTTGTTTCACTACAACGTGTCCAACTTGCCGGGGGGGGATGTAGAATTATGGATGTTGAGCATACTGTATTTGTATTCATATTTTATAGCAAATAGAATAAGAGAAGAAAGAAAGAAAGTAGCAAAAAGAAGATTTCATTCAAGCTCCATCTCTTGTCATTAAGGCTTCTTATTTCAAGTTTCTCTGGCCTCCTTGGTTTGATCCGCGGTTTGAATCTTCTATTGTACCGCTTTTGATGTCAACCTGGCCATATATAAGCTAAGGTACCTAGCTCATTAGTCAATTTCTCTTCCCCTGCATGGTCAACCCTTGGTAAGTCAATGTCTTGAGATTAATCATACACACATTTACACGTAGCGAGACCTATTTACAGTGGTTTGTTCCTGCATCAATAGTTGCTTGAAGCTCGAGTTTCAAAGAAGTGACAACATCATCAAAGATGGGAGGCACGCTATAATTACTAGACTACCAATATCAATATTGGTAGGAAAGATTGGAGACTTTCACATACGCCTTCTTCCTCTATGGATGACAGGGAGACGTGACACGGAATGGATCGGTTAGAAACGATGAGAAGTTGATCACATGTCCCCATCTCAGCAGCCTTTTCCCGCATCAGTAGATAGAGCGCTCTCCCTCTCCTCCCTCACTGACTTAGCTTTACGATACGAGTGTATGTTTTCTCCTTCATTCATGGGAAGTCCGTCTCAGAATAGATAGGAAGGTAAAGGCTGACCTGAGGGAAGGAAGAAACAGCCAATCCACTTGGATATCTATTTATGAAAAATGGCTTCTGTTTCTGTTGTTCACTGAATCCTTTTAAGGTTTTCAGGCATACCTGGTCTTTTCTCTTTCTGTTGCTGCTCCGGGGTAAGAAGTTTCATTGGGGAAGGTGGTATCTTCTAGTTGATCACTGAAGTTCCTTACAAGGACTTTGAACTTAGCCCGAGTAAAGCCAACTTAAAAGAAAACTAGGTGCCAAGCCTTTCAAACAAAACCATTTCTTTCTCTCTAGGAATCATAGTGAGAGTGCTTGAGCTTGAGAGCTGGTAGTTCACTCATCCGTGTAACTAATTGAAAGGCCAACCAGTTATCGATGTGGTAAGATGTCTTATCTAGCGAAATACCTTCCCTGAATTCCTATTTGTTTGAAAATAGTACCTTAAGTTCGAGAGTCTAGGAATGCAACTCTCTTTCCGACATCTAGCTCTTGCGGAACCTTCGAAAGAGGAATTTTAGCCTTCCCGGATAATGGAGAAGAAGCTTAAAATGGCTTAGGCTTTATCAAATGCTTTCAAACAGGCCTGAGAAAGAAAAAAATGCTTTATTACTAGATGGATTAGAACTACTATTACGTATTACAGGGGAATAAAGAACGAAATGTTATCTATAGCTTAGCCCTTCCGACAAGAACGGTTACACCTTTTCCTAAAGCCTTTACTAACTAACTAAAACACCAGGACTTAGCCTAGCTACCATGGAAAGCATAGTAAGAAGGGCTGAAAGGCCATGTCATATTCCTCGAGAATTTGCCTTAATAAAGGAAGAACTAAAAGCAACTTAAAAAAAAAAAGAAGAGAAAAGGGTTTGGCTTACCACATACGAATTGAAGAAGCTGATTTCATAAATTTCCTTTACCAGCTTTAGTAGCATAGATAGGGCCTTCTAGGCTGAACTTAACCTCTCACGTATCAGCCTCAGGTTTTGTTAGTGATATAAAGATCCTGTTGTGGAAATTTCCAACTAGATTAATCTTTTGATTCAAAAGACTTGAGTGTGCTTGAGTGGCATGAAGCTACTAAACGAAAGCTAACTAACGTATCTAATCTAGGGGCAGCAGGTGGATATCAAACGGATTCTGCCTTGGGGAGAACGGCTGAGACAAATCAAGAACTTGTGTATTCCCCCATCCCTCGCTTTGACAAAGCCAGATCATCCAATTGCATAGAAAGAAGATCCAGTGTGACAAGAACTCATCCAATGCGGTTATGTTCTCTCAGTCAGACAGTCTAATATAGTCAAAAAAATGAGACAGCCAAGGACAGCTTTCTTTAGATGTCAGCCTTACAGAAGATGCGATTTACTCGGCTCTCATTAAGTCATTGAATGGCATGCTTTATCACATGCTTTCAAACAGGCACAAGTGTGAACCATTCAAAGGATGCGGAGCCAGAGGAATATTAAGGATTCTTAGCTGCGACCCCTGCTCTTAGCAAGCCCGGCGATTGGGGGAAGAACTAGGTCATAGTTCAATCTTCCTTTATGAACGACCTTCTGAGTGACCTGACTCTTGTGCATGAATTTCTCTGACAGAGGAACGTAGTAACTCGACTAAGAAGGAGAGGAACGTTTTCCGTAGTACATTATAGGTGCAAAGCATGCCTTAACCTTCTCTCGAGCATTTTCAATCCTCGGGTCCCCTGAAGCTGGGTTTTCCACTCTTATAGCTGAGCCGAATCTAGCAGTTCTTCTTGCTTTTGAATCTTTTTCTTCTTCAGGAAATAGTAGCCTTATATATAGAATTGAAATTGGAAGAAAGAATATGCTTCTACTATAACAGAAGCTAGTTCCTTTTGGATAAGCCTTGAATTCTGCCCCTACGCGAAGACTGTCTATCCTTAGTGAGTGAAGAGATTCCCCTGTTAGGGTTTGACTTGTTGAGATAGGATATAGACACAACGCATAGTGCTACTAAAGCTAGGCCTTTAACAGGCATACCGGGAATAAGAGCAAGCGTAAAATGAGGTTGCACAGGCTCCAGTTGTTCCGTAAGAGGGAGATTTTTTATGATACAAAGGAACAAAGCAACAGGTTTGTTAGGGATGAGATTATTAGAGTGCAAATTGCTCTACAACAAGACAAGTTTAATGCAGATTTCATTGCTCAAGAAAGACCTTTCTCAATTAGATAAGCTTGTCGTGGAAGAACACAACACTAGAAAAAAAAAGGCAAGGTCTTCATGGATAAAAGCTGGTGAGGGCTTACTAAGCTTACAATAGGAGAGTATGTGATTAAAGGATTCTTACCTTTAAGGTAGTCATTGGTGGAGGCTCTTTCTTGAACGAGCAAAAATGCTGCAAACCGTTCATAAGGCCTTCATTCAATCGAAGTTTAGGATGGAGCTATCACTAATAGACAGATGGGATTGTTTGTAACAAAGTGTCTATATTGCAAGGACTCTTAAAACTATATATATCCTATAGAATAGGGACTCGATCAAAGGCTCAGCCGAAAGAGAAACTGAATTCAAATCTCACTTGAAGACGGTTATTAGCCGTCTCAGTAAGGGTAATGAACAAGTCTAGTTTTAGGAATAGGAATTCTTTTAAGGAAGCGAAGCAACCTCTTCTCTTTGCGTTACTCCTTCTTAGGGCGTGAAAGCATTCATTGGATAGGGCTTCCCACTGAAGGATGTATTCAAGTCGCCCACTCCTCGGGTGGGTAAGATTGCTTCTATCCATCAAGCATTGGGGTCGTGCTTGAATCCTTTTTTTGTTCTTCTATCATCTGCACTTGCCTTACTCAAAGGAAGAAACAGTGAAAGTAAGTAGCTCACGGGGCACCGAAGCCAGCGCATAAATTGACTTTTCCGAATGAAAGGCAATAGGGGGCGTACCCTAAGGAAGCAAGAAGGGACTTTTTTATTAACTTTACCGCGAGAACCCTTCTTTCACGATTGAACTCGGGTAAGAGACCTATGCTTCCTTACTAACTTCCCTTAGTTCGATGGAATGCAACTATATTGAATTCCTCCCTTTCTTCCTGGACTAAACAGCCGGTGACTCATATGGCTTGATTGAGGTTGGCCGGAGCTAAGGGATCTGGCTCTATTGAACCAAAGCCAAAGGGAGATCTTAGATCTCTTCCTCTATTATATAGTAGAAATAATCCCTCTCAGTAACCTCATTCTAAAGCTAGGATAGCAGACGATTCTTTTTCTTTCCAACCACAGCTTGGCTTTCCTCCATCCCGGGCTTAATAAAGCCGGAAACTATGTAACCTTCCCAGTCCTAAACCCAAAAACATACCCCTGAACTCCCACAACCAATGAGAGGGCATCAAGCATCCTACTCTCGAATGAGCCACTCGACCGATAGGGAGAGGGCAGCAGCTGCATAACTTTGCTTAAAACCGGCTTAGGATTGGCAATTCGACCTGGAGAACTAGAAGGCAAGACAGGAAATAGATCCCAAACGTGCTACTCCTTCGTTTCTTTTCTTTCTGGCTTACCAGTCCGTCCTGGAATGACATCTCGAAGCTGATTCACTTTTAACAAGTACAATAATAACACTGTTTTCAGTAGGAGTTCCTCTTTCAACAATCAGAAGTACTAAGCAACGGAAAGAATCATAAGAGAAGGAAAGGCCAACCATAAGCTGCGAGCAAGCTCTTTCATAGATTAATATTATTGTAATTCAATTAGAAATAAGATTCTTCTTACAGTCATTTCCTTATCTAAAATTCTTTTTCTTATTAAAAATCATAAGAGAAGAAAGCAAAAAAAGCGAAAAGGGCCCTTAACTGAAACTTCAATTTTCTCTTTATTCTGACTTAAGAAGAAAGTGTAGGGCGCAATTCGATGAAGAAAACAGACTTTTAGGAAAGTGGTTCAAGTAGCTCAGCTGGTTAAAGCAAAGGACTGAAAATCCTTGTGTCCGTGGTTCGAATCCACTTCTAAGCGGGCGAAGGGTCCAAAAAGGATGAGCGAGTTCGGTTCGAGTCTTGATCGATTGGGTAGATCTATATGCTTCAGAGGGTGAAACGAGGTGTAGCGCAGTCTGGTCAGCGCATCTGTTTTGGGTACAGAGGGCCATAGTTTCAAATCCTGTCACTTTGATGTGATGGGCTGATGTGCACAGACCCGTAGGCTATAAAGCTGACAAAAAAAAACAAGCACATTTTTCATTACATGAATATGATTACACTTCTTTCTTTACTTTCTAGGGATCCCGGTGTTTGTGACTTCTTTGGTCGAGCCTTCTGTAGAACTACCAACTTTTACACGAATTTTCAAGTGGATGAGATCGAAAGAAAAGAAAGAATCCAATCAAACTGAAGAAAATAATCAAACGGATTCTGAAGTAAATATGGATTCAAAAGAGGAGACTCGAAATCTCAATTATCCATTTGGCACTGCCTTATTGGAATTCTTGGTGCAACGGAAAATCGCCCTATTCTTTTGAACTTATTTTGGCTGAACTGAACTGAACTTATTTTCACTCCCTCCGTCCCAGAAAGATCTGAACACTTGTTGGGACACGTAGTTTAAGGTGATAAGTTGTGGTGTGGTTATCAAATGTTATTTTATTTAAAAAGTAGATGTGATAGAAGTTGGTGGGGTATTTTTTTATTAGAGGAGAGAGAAGTTGTGTAACTTTTTATTGATAAAAGGTAGAGTGTGGGCCAAAGATGTGTAAAAAAATAATATATTAATGGTGGGACCATGCTAAGAATGGAAGTGTTCATAGTAATTTGGGACAAACATAAAAGGAAAGTGTTCAGTTAAATATTAAATATTAATAAATAATAATAATAATAATAATAAATATTAATAAATAATAACTAATAATAATAATAATAAATAATAATAATAATTAATAACTAATAAATAAGAACTAATAAATTATAAATAATAAATAATAATAATAATAAATAATAAATAATAATAAGAATAATAATAATAAATAAATAATAAATAATAAATAATAATAAATAATAATAATAATAATAATAATAATAATAATATAAATAATAATAATAATAATAATAAATAATAAATAATAAATAATAAATAATAAATAATAAATAATAAATAATAAATAATAAATAATAAATAATAAATAATAAATAATAAATAATAAATAATAAATAATAAATAATAAATAATAAATAATAAATAATAAATAATAAATAATAAATAATAAATAATAAATAACAAATAATAAATAATAAATAATAAATAATAAATAACAAATAACAAATAACAAATAACAAATAACAAATAACAAATAACAAATAACAAATAACAAATAACAAATAACAAATAACAAATAATAAATAATAAATAATAAAGAATAAATAATAAATAATAAATAACAAATAATAAATAATAAATAATAAATAATACATAATAAATAATAAATAATAAATAATAAATAATATGAAATAATAACAAATAATAATAATAATAATAAATAATAATAATAATAAATATCAAATATTAATAAATAATAATAATAATAATAATAATAATAAATAAATAATAACTAATAATAATAATAATAATAAATAATAATAATAATTAATAACTAATAAATAAGAACTAATAAATTATAAATAATAATAATAATAAATAATAAATAATAATAAGAATAATAATAATAATAAATAAATAAAAGATAATAAATAATAAATAATAAATAATAAATAATAAATAACAAATAACAAATAACAAATAACAAATAACAAATAGCAAATAACAAATAACAAATAACAAATAACAAATAACAAATAACAAATAACAAATAATAAATAATAAATAATAAAGAATAAAGAATAAATAATAAATAATAAATAATAAATAATAAATAATAAATAATAAATAATAGATAATAGATAATAGATAATAGATAATAAATAATAAATAATAAATAATAAATTATAAATAATAAATAATAAATAATAAATAATAAATAATAAATAATACATAATAGATAATAAATAATAAACAATAAAGATAATAGATAATAGATAATAGATAATAGATAATAGATAATAGATAATATATAATAAATAATAAAGATAATAGATAATAGATAATAGATAATAAATAAAAGATAACAAATAACAAATAAGAAATAATAAATAATAAATAATAAATAATAAATAATAAATAATAAATAATAAATAATAAATAATTAATAATAAATAATAAATAATAAATAATAAATAATAAATAATAAATAATAAATAATAAATAATAAATAATAAATAATTAATAATAAATAATAAATAATAAAAAATAAATAATAAATAATAAATAATAAAAAATAAATAATAAAAAATAGATAATAGATAATAGATAACAAATAACAAATAACAAATAACAAATAACAAATAACAAATAATAAATAATAAATAATAAAGAATAAATAATAAATAATAAATAATAAATAATAAATAATAAATAATAAATAATAAATAATACATAATAAATAATAAATAATACATAATAAATAATAAATAATAAATAATAAATAATAAATAATAAATAATAAATAATTAATAATTAATAATAAATAATAAATAATTAATAATAAATAATAAATAATAAATAATAAATAATATGAAATAATAACAAATAATAATAATAAAAAATAAATAATAAAAAATAATAAATAATAAAAAATAAATAATAAAAAATAAATAATAAAAAATAAATAATAAATAATAGATAATAGATAATAGATAATAGATAATAGATAATAGATAATAGATAACAAATAACAAATAACAAAAAACAAATAACAAATAATAAATAATAAATAATAAATAATAAATAATAAATAATAAATAATAAATAATAAATAATAAATAATAAATAACAAATAACAAATAACAAATAACAAATAACAAATAACAAATAACAAATAACAAATAACAAATAATAAATAATAAATAATAAAGAATAAATAATAAATAACAAATAATAAATAATAAATAATAAATAATAAATAATAAATAATATATAATAAATAATAAAGATAATAGATAAAAGATAATAAATAAAAGATAATAAATAACAAATAACAAATAAGAAATAATAAATAAGAAATAATTAATAATAAATAATTAATAATAAATAATAAATAATAAATTATTAATAATAAATAATAAATAATAAAAAATAAATAATAAATAATAAATAATAAAAAATAAATAATAAAAAATAAATAATAAAAAATAAATAATAAATAATAGATAATAGATAATAGATAATAGATAATAGATAACAGATAATAGATAATAGATAATAGATAATAGATAACAAATAACAAATAACAAATAACAAATAACAAATAATAAATAATAAATAATAAATAATAAATAATAAATAATAAATAATAAATAATAAATAATAAATAATAAATAATAAATAACAAATAACAAATAACAAATAACAAATAACAAATAACAAATAACAAATAACAAATAACAAATAACAAATAACAAATAACAAATAATAATACATAATAAATAATAAATAATAAATAATAAATAATATATAATAAATAATAAAGATAATAGATAATAGATAATAAATAATAAATAAAAGATAATAAATAAAAGATAATAAATAACAAATAACAAATAAGAAAACATAAATAATAAATAATAAATAATAAATAATAAATAATAAATAATAAATAATAAATAATAAATAATAAAAAATAAATAATAAAAAATAAATAATAAAAAATAAATAATAAATAATAGATAATAGATAATAGATAATAGATAACAAATAACAAATAACAATTAACAAATAACAAATAATAAATAATAAATAATAAATAATAAATAATAAATAATAAATAAAAAATAATAAATAATAAATAATAAATAATAAATAATAAATAAAAAATAATAAATAATAAATAAAAAATAAAAAATAATAAATAATAAATAATAAATAATAAATAATAAATAATAAATAATAAATAATAAATAATAAATAATAAATAATAAATAATAAATAATAAATAATAAATAATACATAATAAATAATAAATAATAAATAATAAATAATAAATAATAAATAATAAATAATAAATAATAAATAATAAATAATAAATAATACATAATAGATAATAAATAATAAACAATAAAGATAATAGATAATAGATAATAGATAATAAATAATAAATAATAAATAATAAATAATAAATAATAAATAATAAATAATAAATAATAAATAATAAATAATAAATAATAAATAATACATAATAAATAATAAATAATAAATAATAAATAATAAATAATAAATAATAAATAATACATAATAAATAATAAATAATACATAATAGATAATAAATAATAAACAATAAAGATAATAGATAATAGATAATAGATAATAGATAATATATAATAAATAATAAAGATAATAGATAATAGATAATAGATAATAAATAATAAATAATAAATAATAAATAATAAATAATAAATAATAAATAATAAATAATAAATAATAAATAATAAATAATAAATAATAAATAATACATAATAAATAATAAATAATAAATAATAAATAATAAATAATAAATAATAAATAATAAATAATAAATAATACATAATAGATAATAAATAATAAACAATAAAGATAATAGATAATAGATAATAGATAATAGATAATAGATAATAGATAATATATAATAAATAATAAAGATAATAGATAATAGATAATAGATAATAAATAATAAATAAAAGATAATAAATAAAAGATAATAAATAACAAATAACAAATAATAAATAATAAATAATAAATAATAAATAATAAATAATAAATAATAAATAATAAATAATAAATAATAAATAATAAATAATAAATAACAAATAACAAATAACAAATAACAAATAACAAATAACAAATAACAAATAACAAATAACAAATAACAAATAACAAATAACAAATAACAAATAATAAATAATAAATAATAAATAATAAATAATAAATAATAAATAATAAATAATAAATAATAAATAATAAATAACAAATAATAAATAGTAAATGATAAATAGTAAATAGTAAATAATAAATAACAAATAATAAATAATAAATAATAAATAATAAATAATAAATAATAAATAACAAATAAGAAATAATAAATAATAAATAATAAATAGTAAATGATAAATAGTAAATAGTAAATAATAAATAAAAGATAACAAATAACAAATAAGAAATAATAAATAATTAATAATTAATAACAAATAAGAAATAATAAATAATAAATAATAAATAATATATAATAAATAATAAATAATAAATAACAAATAACAAATAACAAATAACAAATAACAAATAACAAATAACAAATAACAAATAACAAATAACAAATAACAAATAATAAATAATAAATAATAAATAATAAATAATAAATAATAAATAATAAATAATAAATAATAAATAATAAATAATAAATAATAAATAACAAATAACAAATAACAAATAACAAATAACAAATAACAAATAACAAATAACAAATAACAAATAACAAATAATAAATAATAAATAATAAATAATAAATAATAAATAACAAATAATAAATAATAAATAATAAATAATAAATAATAAATAATATATAATAAATAATAAAGATAATAGATAAAAGATAATAAATAAAAGATAATAAATAACAAATAACAAATAAGAAATAATAAATAAGAAATAATTAATAATAAATAATTAATAATAAATAATAAATAATAAATAATTAATAATAAATAATAAATAATAAAAAATAAATAATAAATAATAAATAATAAAAAATAAATAATAAAAAATAAATAATAAAAAATAAATAATAAATAATAAATAATAAATAATAAATAATAAATAATAAATAATAAATAATAAATAATAAATAATAAATAATAAATAATAAATAATAAATAATAAATAATAAATAATAAATAATAAATAATAAATAATACATAATAGATAATAAATAATAAACAATAAAGATAATAGATAATAGATAATAGATAATAGATAATAGATAATAGATAATATATAATAAATAATAAAGATAATAGATAATAGATAATAGATAATAAATAATAAATAAAAGATAATAAATAAAAGATAATAAATAACAAATAACAAATAATAGATAATAGATAATAGATAATAGATAATAAATAATAAATAATAAATAATAAATAATAAATAATAAATAATAAATAATAAATAATAAATAATAAATAATACATAATAGATAATAAATAATAAACAATAAAGATAATAGATAATAGATAATAGATAATAGATAATAGATAATAGATAATATATAATAAATAATAAAGATAATAGATAATAGATAATAGATAATAAATAATAAATAAAAGATAATAAATAAAAGATAATAAATAACAAATAACAAATAATAAATAATAAATAATAAATAATAAATAATAAATAATAAATAATAAATAATAAATAATAAATAATAAATAATAAATAATAAATAATAAATAATAAATAATAAATAATAAATAATAAATAACAAATAACAAATAACAAATAACAAATAACAAATAACAAATAACAAATAACAAATAACAAATAACAAATAACAAATAACAAATAACAAATAATAAATAATAAATAATAAATAATACATAATAGATAATAAATAATAAACAATAAAGATAATAGATAATAGATAATAGATAATAGATAATAGATAATAGATAATATATAATAAATAATAAAGATAATAGATAATAGATAATAGATAATAAATAATAAATAAAAGATAATAAATAAAAGATAATAAATAACAAATAACAAATAATAAATAATAAATAATAAATAATAAATAATAAATAATAAATAATAAATAATAAATAATAAATAATAAATAATAAATAATAAATAATAAATAATAAATAATAAATAATAAATAATAAATAATAAATAACAAATAACAAATAACAAATAACAAATAACAAATAACAAATAACAAATAACAAATAACAAATAACAAATAACAAATAATAAATAATAAATAATAAATAATAAATAATAAATAATAAATAATAAATAATAAATAATAAATAATAAATAATAAATAATAAATAATAAATAATAAATGATAAATAATATAAATAGTAAATAATAAATAATAAATAATAAATAATAAATAATAAATAATAAATAATAAATAATAAATAACAAATAATAAATAATAAATAATAAATAATAAATAGTAAATGATAAATAGTAAATAGTAAATAATAAATAAAAGATAACAAATAACAAATAATAAATAATAAATAATAAATAATAAATAACAAATAATAAATAATAAATAATAAATAATAAATAATAAATAATAAATAATAAATAATAAATAATAAATAATAAATAATTAATAATAAATAATAAATAATAAAAAATAAATAATAAATAATAAATAATAAAAAATAAATAATAAAAAATAAATAATAAATAATAAATAATAAATAATAGATAATAAATAATAAATAATAAATAATAAATAATAAATAATAAATAATAAATAATAAAAAATAAATAATAAATAATAAATAATAAATAATAGATAATAGATAATAGATAATAGATAATAGATAATAGATAATAGATAACAAATAACAAATAACAAATAACAAATAACAAATAACAAATAATAAATAATATATAATAAATAATAAAGATAATAGATAATAGATAATAAATAATAAATAAAAGATAATAAATAAAAGATAATAAATAACAAATAACAAATAAGAAAACATAAATAATAAATAATAAATAATAAATAATAGATAATAGATAATAGATAATAGATAATAGATAATAGATAATAGATAACAAATAACAAATAACAAATAACAAATAACAAATAACAAATAATAAATAATATATAATAAATAATAAAGATAATAGATAATAGATAATAAATAATAAATAAAAGATAATAAATAAAAGATAATAAATAACAAATAACAAATAAGAAAACATAAATAATAAATAATAAATAATAAATAATAAATAATAAATAATAAAATAATAAATAATAAATAATAAATAATAAAAAATAAATAATAAAAAATTAATAATAAATAATAAATAATAAAATAATAAATAATAAATAATAAATAATAAATAATAAATAATAAATAATAAATAATAAAAAATAATAAATAATAAATAATAGATAATAGATAATAGATAATAGATAATAGATAATAAATAATAAATAACAAATAATAAATAACAAATAACAAATAATAAATAATAAATAATAAATAATAAATAATAAATAATAAATAATAAATAATAAATAATAAATAATAAATAATAAATAATAAATAATAAATAATAAATAATAAATAATAAATAATAAATAATAAATAATAAATAATAAATAATAAATAATAAATAATAAATAATAAATAATAAATAATAAATAATAAATAATAAATAATACATAATAGATAATAAATAATAAACAATAAAGATAATAGATAATAGATAATAGATAATAGATAATAGATAATAGATAATAAATAATAAATAATAAAGATAATAGATAATAGATAATAGATAATAAATAATAAATAAAAGATAATAAATAAAAGATAATAAATAACAAATAACAAATAATAAATAATAAATAATAAATAATAAATAATAAATAATAAATAATAAATAATAAATAATAAATAATAAATAATAAATAATAAATAACAAATAACAAATAACAAATAACAAATAACAAATAACAAATAATAAATAATATATAATAAATAATAAAGATAATAGATAATAGATAATAAATAATAAATAAAAAGATAATAAATAAAAGATAATAAATAACAAATAACAAATAAGAAAACATAAATAATAAATAATAAATAATAAATAATAAATAATAAATAATAAAAAATAAATAATAAATAATAAATAATAAATAATAAATAATAAAAAATAAATAATAAATAATAAATAATAAAAAATAAATAATAAATAATAAATAATAAAAAATAAATAATAAAAAATAAATAATAAAAAATAAATAATAAATAATAGATAATAGATAATAGATAATAGATAATAGATAATAGATAACAAATAACAAATAACAAATAACAAATAACAAATAACAAATAATAAATAATAAATAATAAAGAATAAATAATAAATAATAAATAATAAATAATAAATAATAAATAATAAATAATAAATAATAAATAATAAATAATAAATAATAAATAATAAATAATAAATAATAAATAATAAATAATAAATAATAAATAATAAATAATAAATAATAAATAATAAATAATAAATAATAAATAATAGATAATAAATAATAAACAATAAAGATAATAGATAATAGATAATAGATAATAGATAATAGATAATAGATAATATATAATAAATAATAAAGATAATAGATAATAGATAATAGATAATAAATAATAAATAAAAGATAATAAATAAAAGATAATAAATAACAAATAACAAATAATAAATAATAAATAATAAATAATAAATAATAAATAATAAATAATAAATAATAAATAATAAATTATAAATAATAAATAATAAATAACAAATAACAAATAACAAATAACAAATAACAAATAACAAATAACAAATAACAAATAACAAATAACAAATAACAAATAATAAATAACAAATAATAAATAATAAATAATAAATAATAAATAATAAATAATAAATAATAAATAATAAATAATAAATAATAAATAATAAATAACAAATAATAAATAGTAAATAATAAATAATAAATAGTAAATAATAAATAACAAATAATAAATAATAAATAATAAATAATAAATAATAAATAATAAATAATAAATAAGAAATAATAAATAATAAATAATAAATAGTAAATGATAAATAGTAAATAATAAATAATAAATAAAAGATAACAAATAACAAATAAGAAATAATAAATAATAAATAATTAATAACAAATAAGAAATAATAAATAATAAATAATAAATAATAAATAATAAATAATAAATAATAAATAATAAAAAATAAATAATAAAAAATAAATAATAAATAATAAATAATAAAAAATAAATAATAAAATAATAAATAATAAAAAATAAATAATAAATAATAGATAATAGATAATAGATAATAGATAATAGATAATAGATAATAGATAATAGATAATAGATAATAAATAACAAATAATAAATAACAAATAACAAATAATAAATAATAAATAATAAATAATAAATAATAAATAATAAATAATAAATAATAAATAATAAATAATAAATAATAAATAATAAATAATAAATAATAAATAATAAATAATAAATAATAAATAATAAATAATAAATAATAAATAATACATAATAGATAATAAATAATAAACAATAAAGATAATAGATAATAGATAATAGATAATAGATAATAGATAATAGATAACAAATAACAAATAACAAATAACAAATAACAAATAATAAATAACAAATAATAAATAATATATAATAAATAATAAAGATAATAGATAATAGATAATAAATAATAAATAAAAGATAATAAATAAAAGATAATAAATAATAAATAACAAATAATAAATACATAAATAATAAATAATAAATAATAAATAATAGATAATAGATAATAGATAATAGATAATAGATAATAGATAATAGATAATAAATAATAAATAACAAATAACAAATAACAAATAATAAATAATAAATAATATATAATAAATAATAAAGATAATAGATAATAGATAATAAATAATAAATAAAAGATAATAAATAAAAGATAATAAATAACAAATAACAAATAAGAAAATCATAAATAATAAATAATAAATAATAAATAATAAATAATAAATAATAAATAATAAATAATAAATAATAAATAATAAAAAATAAATAATAAAAAATAAATAATAAATAATAAATAATAAATAATAAATAATAAATAATAAATAATAAATAATAAATAATAAAAAATAAATAATAAATAATAAATAATAAATAATAAATAATAGATAATAGATAATAGATAATAGATAATAGATAATAGATAACAAATAACAAATAACAAATAACAAATAACAAATAATAAATAATAAATAATAAATAATAAATAATAAATAATAAATAATAAATAATAAATAATAAATAATAAATAATAAATAATAAATAATAAATAATAAATAATAAATAATAAATAATACATAATAAATAATAAATAATAAATAATAAATAATAAATAATAAATAATAAATAATAAATAATAAATAATACATAATAGATAATAAATAATAAACAATAAAGATAATAGATAATAGATAATAGATAATAGATAATAGATAATAGATAATATATAATAAATAATAAAGATAATAGATAATAGATAATAGATAATAAATAATAAATAAAAGATAATAAATAAAAGATAATAAATAAATAATAAATAATAAATAATAAATAATAAATAATAAATAATAAATAATAAATAATAAATAATAAATAATAAATAATAAATAATAAATAATAAATAACAAATAACAAATAACAAATAACAAATAACAAATAACAAATAACAAATAACAAATAACAAATAACAAATAACAAATAAGAAATAACAAATAATAAATAATAAATAATAAATAATAAATAATAAATAATAAATAATAAATAATAAATAATAAATAATAAATAATAAATAATAAATAATAAATAATAAATAATAAATAATACATAATAGATAATAAATAATAAACAATAAAGATAATAATAAATAATAGATAATAGATAATAGATAATAGATAATAGATAATATATAATAAATAATAAAGATAATAGATAATAGATAATAGATAATAAATAATAAATAAAGATAATAAATAAAAGATAATAAATAATAAATAATAAATAATAAATAATAAATAATAAATAATAAATAATAAATAATAAATAATAAATAATAAATAATAAATAATAAATAATAAATAATAAATAATAAATAATAAATAATAAATAATAAATAACAAATAACAAATAACAAATAACAAATAACAAATAACAAATAACAAATAACAAATAACAAATAACAAATAACAAATAACAAATAATAAATAATAAATAATAAATAATAAATAATAAATAATAAATAATAAATAATAAATAATAAATAATAAATAATAAATAACAAATAATAAATAATAAATAATAAATAGTAAATAATAAATAATAAATAATAAATAATAAATAATAAATAATAAATAATAAATAATAAATAATAAATAATAAATAATAAATAATAAAAAATAAATAATAAAATAATAGATAATAGATAATAGATAATAGATAATAGATAACAAATAACAAATAACAAATAACAAATAATAAATAATAAATAATAAATAATAAATAATAAATAATAAATAACAAATAATAAATAATAAATAATAAATAACAAATAATAAATAATAAATAATAAATAACAAATAACAAATAATAAATAATAAATAATAAATAACAAATAATAAATAATAAATAATAAATAATAAATAATAAATAATAAATAATAAATAATAAATAATAAATAATAAATAATAAATAATAAATAATAAATAGTAAATGATAAATAGTAAATAGTAAATAATAAATAATAAATAATAAATAATAAATAATAAATAATAAATAATAAATAATAAATAATAAATAATAAATAATAAATAATAAATAATAAATAATAAATAATAAATAATAAATAATAAATAATAAATAATAAATAATAAATAATAAATAATAAATAATAAATAATAAATAATAAATAATAAATAATAAATAATAAATAATAAATAATAAATAATAAATAATAAATAATAAATAATAAATAATAAATAACAAATAACAAATAACAAATAACAAATAACAAATAACAAATAACAAATAACAAATAATAAATAACAAATAATAAATAATAAATAATAAATAATAAATAATAAATAATAAATAATAAATAATAAATAATAAATAATAAATAATAAATAATAAATAATAAATAATAAATAATAAATAATAAATAATAAATAATAAATAATAGAAATAATAATAAATAATAAATAATAATAATAAATAATAAATAATAGATAATAAATAATAAACAATAAAGATAATAGATAATAGATAATAGATAATAGATAATAGATAATAGATAATAGATAATAGATAATAGATAATAAATAATAAATAATAAAGATAATAGATAATAGATAATAAATAATAAATAATAAAGATAATAGATAATAGATAATAGATAATAAATAATAAATAAAAGATAATAAATAATAAATAATAAATAATAAATAATAAATAATAAATAATAAATAATAAATAATAAATAATAAATAATAAATAATAAATAATAAATAATAAATAATAAATAATAAATAATAAATAATAAATAATAAATAATAAATAATAAATAACAAATAATAAATAATAAATAACAAATAATAAATAACAAATAACAAATAACAAATAACAAATAACAAATAACAAATAACAAATAACAAATAATAAATAATAAATAATAAATAATAAATAATAAATAATAAATAATAAATAATAAATAATAAATAATAAATAATAAATAATAAATAATAAATAATAAATAATAAATAATAAATAATAAATAATAAATAATAAATAATAAATAATAAATAATAAATAATAAATAATAAATAATAAATAATAAATAATAAAAAATAGATAATAGATAATAGATAATAGATAATAGATAATAGATAATAGATAATAAATAATAAATAATAAATAATAAATAATAAATAATAAATAATAAATAATAAATAATAAATAATAAATAATAAATAATAAATAATAAATAATAAATAATAAATAATAAATAATAAATAACAAATAATAAATAATAAATAACAAATAACAAATAATAAATAACAAATAATAAATAACAAATAATAAATAATAAATAATAAATAACAAATAATAAATAATAAATAATAAATAATAAATAATAAATAATAAATAATAAATAATAAATAATAAATAATAAATAATAAATAATAAATAATAAATAATAAATAGTAAATAATAAATAATAAATAATAAATAATAAATAATAAATAATAAATAATAAATAATAAATAATAAATAATAAATAATAAATAATAAATAATAAATAATAAATAATAAATAATAAATAATAAATAATAAATAATAAATAATAAATAATAAATAACAAATAACAAATAACAAATAATAAATAATAAATAATAAATAACAAATAATAAATAACAAATAACAAATAATAAATAATAAATAATAAATAATAAATAATAAATAATAAATAATAAATAATAAATAATAAATAATAAATAATAAATAATAAATAATAAATAATAAATAATAAATAATAAATAATAAATAATAAATAATAAATAATAAATAATAAATAATAAATAATAAATAATAAATAATAAATAATAAATAATAAATAATAAATAATAAATAATAAATAATAAATAATAAATAATAAATAATAAATAATAAATAATAAATAATAAATAATAAATAATAAATAATAAATAATAAATAATAAATAATAAATAATAAATAATAAATAATAAATAATAAATAATAAATAATAAATAACAAATAATAAATAATAAATAATAAATAACAAATAATAAATAATAAATAATAAATAATAAATAACAAATAATAAATAATAAATAATAAATAATAAATAATAAATAATAAATAATAAATAATAAATAATAAATAATAAATAATAAATAATACATAATAAATAATAAATAATAAATAATAAATAATAAATAATAGATAATAAATAATAAATAATAAATAATAATAATAAATAATACATAATAGATAATAAATAATAAATAATAAAGATAATAGATAATAGATAATAGATAATAAATAATAGATAATAGATAATAGATAATAATAGATAATAAATAATAAATAATAAAGATAATAAATAATAGATAATAGATAATAAATAAAAGATAATAAATAATAGATAATAAATAATAAATAATAAATAATAAATAATAAATAATAAATAATAAATAATAAATAATAAATAATAAATAATAAATAATAAATAATAAATAATAAATAATAAATAATAAATAATAAATAATAAATAATAAATAATAAATAATAAATAATAAATAATAAATAATAAATAATAAATAATAGATAATAGATAATAGATAATAGATAATAGATAATAAATAACAAATAATAAATAATAAATAATAAATAATAAATAATAAATAATAAATAATAAATAATAAATAATAAATAATAAATAATAAATAATAAATAATAAATAATAAATAATAAATAATAAATAATAAATAATAAATAATAAATAATAAATAATAAATAATAAATAATAAATAATAAATAATAAATAATAAATAATAAATAATAAATAATAAATAATAAATAATAAATAATAAATAATAAATAATAAATAATAAATAATAAATAATAAATAATAAATAATAAATAATAAATAATAAATAATAAATAATAAATAATAAATAATAAATAATAAATAATAAATAATAGATAATAATAACAAATAATAATAATAAATAATAAATAATAGATAATAAATAATAAAATAATAAATAATAAATAATAAATAATAAATAATAAATAATAAATAATAAATAATAAATAATAAATAATAAATAATAAATAATAAATAATAAATAATAAATAATAAATAATAAAAAATAATAAATAATAAATAATAAATAATAAATAATAAATAATAAAATAATAAATAATAAATAATAGATAATAGATAATAGATAATAGATAATAGATAATAGATAATAGATAATAGATAATAAATAATAAATAATAAATAATAAATAATAAATAATAAATAATAAATAATAAATAATAAATAATAAATAATAAATAATAAATAATAAATAATAAATAATAAATAATAAATAATAAATAACAAATAACAAATAACAAATAACAAATAACAAATAACAAATAACAAATAACAAATAACAAATAACAAATAACAAATAATAAATAACAAATAATAAATAATAAATAACAATAATTAATAAATAATAAATAATAATTAATAATAAATAATAAATAATAAATAATAAATAATAAATAATAAATAATAAATAATAAATAATAAATAATAAATAATAAATAATAAATAATAAATAATAAATAATAAATAATAAATAATAAATAATAAATAATAAATAATAAATAATAAATAATAAATAATAAATAATAGATAATAATAATAATAATAATAATAATAATAATATAATAATAATAATAATAAATAATAAAATAATAAATAATAAATAATAAATAATAAATAATAAATAACAAATAATAAAAAATCAAATAACAAATAACAAATAACAAAACAAATAACAAATAAACAAATAACAGATAACAAATAACAAATAACAAATAACAAATAACAAATAACAAATAACAAATAACAAATAACAAATAATAAACATAATAAATAATAAATAATAAATAATAAATAATAAATAATAAATAATAAATAATAAATAATAAATAATAAATAATAAATAATAAATAATAAATAATAAATAATAAATAATAAATAATAAATAATAAATAATAAATAATAAATAATAAATAATAAATAATAAATAATAAATAATAAATAATAAATAATAAATAATAAATAATAAATAACAAATAATAAATAATAAATAATAAATAACAAATAACAAATAACAAATAACAAATAACAAATAACAAATAACAAATAACAAATAACAAATAACAAATAACAAATAATAACAAATAATAATAACAAATAATAAATAATAAATAACAAATAATAAATAATAAATAATAAATAAAAAATAATAAATAATAAATAATAAATAATAAATAATAAATAATAAATAATAAATAATAAATAATAAATAATAAATAATAAATAAAAAATAATAAAATAATAAATAATAAATAATAAATAATATAATAATAAATAATAAATAATAAATAATAAATAATAGATAATAGATAATAGATAACAGATAATAGATAATAGATAACAGATAATAGATAACAAATAACAAATAACAAATAATAAATAATAAATAATAAATAATAAATAATAAATAATAAATAATAAATAATAAATAATAAATAATAAATAATAAATAACAAATAACAAATAATAAATAACAAATAACAAATAACAAATAACAAATAACAAATAACAAATAACAAATAACAAATAACAAATAACAAATAATAAATAATAAATAATAAATAATAAATAACAAATAATAATAAATAATAAATAATAAATAATAATAATAATAAATAATAAATAATAAATAATAAATAATAAATAATAAATAATAAATAATAAATAATAAATAATAAATAATAAATAATAAATAATAAATAATAAATAATAAATAATAAATAATAAATAATAAATAATAAATAATAAATAATAAATAACAAATAATAAATAATAATAATAATAGATAATAGATAATAGATAATAGATAATAATAATAATAATAATAATAATAATAATAATAATAAATAATAAATAATAAATAATAAATAATAATAAATGAAATAATAAATGACCTAATTTTTTAATTTCTATTTGGTAGATAATTTATATTGTATTTGAAATATAATTTATTTAATTATTGATAATAAAATTTTAAATAAAAAATTTTAAAATAAATAAAAATTACCCTCTCCCCACCATAACCACCCATCCTACCACCCCCTCTCCTCTCCTAACCCTAACCCCGACTCACCGAGCAACTCCTCCCCCAAGACCCTTCGACAAACCCCCCACATTCCGACCCTCCGACGGCCCCGTGACCACCGCCACCCCACCCTCTCGCAAGCACCACCACCCCCAAAACCGGAAGAAACACAAGTGCACCACTAGTGGCGCCGGTCCGGAGCACCACCGCAACACCATTGAGATTTGAGAACAAGTGGCGAGGCGGCCACTAGTGCTAATGACGAAATTTCGACGGTAAAAAAGGACTTGATTGAGAGAGAGGGGGAGAGAGAGAGAGAGAGAGTGTGTGTGTGAGAGGGGGAGAGGCAAGCAGAGAGGTGTTCCGAGGGTGAAGGATGGTTGCGGGGGGGATGGTTTCATTGGTGGGGTTGTTCGCAGGGGTTTGGAAAGGTGGTTTGTTTAGTTGATGGGTTGCTCGCGGGGGTGGGGAAGATGTGGTAAAGGCGTGGGGAGGGCTGGTTTTGGGGGTGGTCGTGGTCACAAGTCGTGGGGTGGGAGTGGAGCAGCAAGAGGTCGGGACCTGGGGGAGGGGTTTCCGGAGGACCCGGCGTTCGAGGGGGGGTCCGGGAAGGTCGGGGGTTGGGCGGGGAGGAAAGAAGGGTGGGATGGGTGGTCATGGTGGAGAAGGTTTTTTTTTTAAAAAAAATTCAAAATCAGTTTTTTGTAATTGAAAAATCAATTTTTTAATTAACAAATGATTTTAAAATTCAATAAGGTTAAAGAAAATAAAATAATTAGAGTTGAGGGTTACCAAATAGAGGAAAGATAAAAATTGTCTACCAAATAGAATTTAAAAAAATTGAGGGTCACCATATAGAATTTCCCTAATAAATAATAATAATAAATAATAAATAATAATAATAATAATAATAATAAATACTTTTGTTTCACCAAATACCCCGACAAATAAACTTATTCACCAAATACCCCCACTTTTTTTCAAAATTCACCGGATACCCCCGACCTTTAAAAAAATTCACCAGATGCCCCAAATGACTAACTAACCGTTAACTCCGTTAGTCATCAACCCTAAAACCCCTAATTAACCTTAATTAAACCCTAAAAATCCAAAAACCCTAACTCTAAGAACCCTAAAAGCCCACCACCCCCACCCAACCCCAAAGCCCACCACCCCCACCTCCAGGTCCACCACCATCCCCCACAACAACCCCAACCCCACTCACCCCCCTCCCCGTCCCCTTCGAATCCCGCGCCTCCACCTTACCCCCGTCGGAAAATCGCTCCCCTTCGACCGCTCCTCCCGCTCCCCCTCTCCCACCCCCGCCTCCCCCCCCTCCCCTCCCCCCCCCTCCCCCTTCGAAGCGAATCTCGTGCCTCCCCTACTCCCCCCTCGTTTCAGCCCGGAAAGAAGTGAGGGAGGGTTGCCGGGCTACACAGTGGTCGACGCGAGTCACTACAAGAAAAGTGGTAATCCACGACGGCTAAAAGCCGTCGTTGATTAAAGAAAAACCATCGCTAAATAATCGACGACGGCCAGCAGTCATTAAACGGCAGACGTTGTAACGGTGGTCGCTGATATTGGAATCAACGACCGTAAGGCCGTCGGTGAAATTATCAACGACGGTTTCCTGAAAATCAGCGACCGTCAACAAAAAGCGACGTTGACTCAATGTCAACGACTGTTGTAAACAGACGGTGAGTCTGCGACTGTGTTTAACGGTCATTGTTTCACCGACTGTTTTGAACCGTCGGTGTTTCACTGACTGTTACTAACCGTCGTTGTCTTACCGACTGTTCACAACTGTCGTTGATTTCGTTGATTCAACGCCTGTTAATAACCGTCGCTATTATTTTATAGCAGTCGTTGAAATTCAAGTCCATGGCAGCATACATTATCTTACAGCGACTGCCTAGCCGTTGTTGATTCAATGTTTAGGAGTCTTTGTTTTTTTAAAATAGCGTTATTTTAAACATTATTGTTCTTAATTATAATTAAACCTGTACCCGCACAGCTGCACCTAAATATACCACACTAAAGCTGTTCCTCCATCGCATTCAATTTTTTCAGTTACAAAAATATGCAATTTTGATATATATTACAATTTGCGTAGATACTTGTATAATTACATGAAATAGATTACAATTATGTACACAAAATAGATCCCGGTGTCGGGAAATAAAGTAGAAGTCGGTGTTTACAAAAATATATATCGACAAATCTAGAAACTAATAAGCTAGATGCCGATAAATATAGACACTAAATGTCTATAGTTAGACAAACTACCTATATTAAATATATGTACGCAAAATAGATCCCGGTGTTGGCAAATAAAGTAGAAGTCGAGTTCCAAAAAAAAAAACCCGACACATCTAGAAACAAAGCGAGATGCCGATAAATATTGACACTAAATGCATATAGTTAGACTAACTATATGGAAACTATAATTTAGTTACCTAGTTGCCAAAACCAAAAAAAACTACATTGTCAAGGGTGTCTCTGTAGCACTACCGCCACCACCAAACCCTGGGTCATCTTCTGGTCTGCGTTGTGGAGGGGGGCCTGGGTTGCAACCTGAGAACATGTGGCCGAAACTAGACTTGTTCCTCATCATTTCCACTACGAGGGCCCGGCTTGACTCTTCCACCCGTGCTGCGACCCTTGCCTCCACCTCTTCCATCCGTGCAGCCGACCTTTGCCTCCACCTCGTGCCTCAAGTCGAGAAAAATGGATGGCTCATATGGTTATGAAGAGCCGACATCTCCTCGCCCTGATGAAGAGTTGTTGTACAAATGATCTCCCTGACCCAACCCCTGAACTTTTCCTCTGTTCCTCCCCCCAACTGTCTCTTAATACAACAGATCAAGGTTCGGCTGTGACCCCTGAGTGGTACAATGATTCAGCTTCTTATTGTATGTCTCTTGCGTTTGGTTAAATATACTCATATTCAAGTAATATAAAGTGGCCAAAATGGCGTATATTTAGTTCTAACATGGCTATATTTTGGATTTTATATGAAAACTACTAATAAATACATGAAACTAACTATATATATGATGTTTGAGGTGTTTATATCTTAAACTAACTTCAAACTACTCGTATTTATTCATTTTCAAGTTAAATGGCCTAAAATGGCCTCAAAAGGCCTATATTTGGTTCTAACTTGCCTATATTGTGTATTTTCAATCAAAAGAACTTATAAATACATTAAACTAACTATATATATGACGTTTGAGGTGTTTATAACTTAAACTAACATCAAACTACTCATATTCATTCATTTTCAAGTAAATGGCCTAAAATGGCCTCAAAAGGCCTATATTTGTTCTAACTTGCCTATATTGTGTATTTTCAATCAAAACAACTTACAAATACATTAAACTAACTATATATATGATGTTTGAGGAGTTTATAACTTAAACTAACATCAAACTACTCATATTCATTCATTTTCAAGTAAATGGCCTAAAATGGCCTCAAAAGGCCTATATTTGGTTCTAACTTGCCTATATTGTTTATTTTCAATCAAAACAACTTATAAATACATTAAACTAACAATATATATGATGTTTGAGGTGTTTATATCTTAAACTAACATCAAACTACTCATATTCATTCATTTTCAAGTAAATGGCCTAAAATGGCCTCAAATGGCCTATATTTGGTTCTAACTTGCCTATATTGTGTATTTTCAATCAAATAAACTTATAAATACATTAAACTAACTATATATATCATGTTTGAGGTATTTATAACTTAAACTAACATCAAACTACTCATATTTATTCATTTTCAAGTAAATGTCCTAAAATGGCCTCAAAAGGCCTATATTTCATTCTAACTTGCCTATATTGTGTATTTTCAATCAAAACAACTTATAAATACATTAAAATAACTATATATATGATGTTTGAGGTGTTTATAACTTAAACTAACATCAAACTACTCATATTCATTCATTTTCAAGTAAATGGCCTAAAATGGCTTCAAGAGGCCTATATTTGGTTCTAACTTGCCTATATTGTGTATTTTCAATCAAAACAACTTACAAATACATTAAACTAACTATATATATGATGTTTGAGGTGTTTATAACTTAAACTAACATCAAACTACTCATATTCATTCATTTTCAAGTAAATGGCCTAAAATGGCCTCAAAAGGCCTATATTTGGTTCTAACTTGCCTATATTGTGTATTTTCAATCAAAACAACTTATAAATACATTAAACTAACTATATATATGATGTTTGAGGTTTTTATAACTTAAACTAACATCAAACTACTCATATTCATTCATTTTCAAGTAAAATAGCCTAAAATGGCCTCAAAAGGCCTATATTTGGTTCTAACTTGCCTATATTGTGTATTTTCAATCAAAAAAACTTATAAATACATTAAACTAACTATATATATGATGTTTGAGGTGTTTATAACTTAAACTAACATCAAACTACTCATATTCATCCATTTTCAAGTTAAATGGCCTAAAATGCCCTCAAAAGGCCTATATTTGGTTCTAACTTGCCTATATTGTGTATTTTCAATCAAAACAACTTATAAATACATGAAACTAACTATATATATGATGTTTGAGGTGTTTATAACTTAAACTAACATCAAACTACTCATATTCATTCATTTTCAAGTAAAATGGCCTAAAAATGGCCTCAAAAGGCCTATATTTGGTTCTAACTTGCCTATATTGTGTATTTTCAATCAAAACAACTTATAAATACATTAAACTAACTATATATATGATGTTTGAGGTGTTTATAACTTAAACTAACATCAAACTACTCATATTCATTCATTTTCAAGTTAAATGGCCTAAAATGCCCTCAAAAGGCCTATATTTGGTTCTAACTTGCCTATATTGTGTATTTTCAATCAAAACAACTTATAAATACATTAAACTAACTATATATATGATGTTTGAGGTGTTTATAACTTAAACTAACATCAAACTACTCATATTCATTCATTTTCAAGTAAATGGCCTAAAATGGCCTCAAAAGGCCTATATTTGGTTCTAACTTGCCTATATTGTGTATTTTCAATCAAAACAACTTATAAATACATTAAACTAACTATATATATGATGTTTGAGGTGTTTATAACTTAAACTAACATCAAACTACTCATATTCATTCATTTTCAAGTAAATGGCCTAAAAATGGCCTCAAAAGGCCTATATTTGGTTCTAACTTGCCTATATTGTGTATTTTCAATCAAAACAACTTATAAATACATTAAACTAACTATATATATGATGTTTGAGGTGTTTATAACTTAAACTAACATCAAACTACTCATATTCATTCATTTTCAAGTAAATGGCCTAAAATGGCCCTCAAAAGGCCTATATTTGGTTCTAACTTGCCTATATTGTGTATTTTCAATCAAAACAACTTATAAATACATTAAACTAACTATATATATGATGTTTGAGGTGTTTATAACTTAAACTAACATCAAACTACTCATATTCATTCATTTTCAAGTAAATGGCCTAAAATGGCCTCAAAAGGCCTATATTTGGTTCTAACTTGCCTATATTGTGTATTTTCAATCAAAACAACTTATAAATACATTAAACTAACTATATATATGATGTTTGAGGTGTTTATAACTTAAACTAACATCAAACTACTCATATTCATTCATTTTCAAGTAAAATGGCCTAAAATGGCCTCAAAAGGCCTATATTTGGTTCTAACTTGCCTATATTGTGTATTTTCAATCAAAACAACTTATAAATACATTAAACTAACTATATATATGATGTTTGAGGTGTTTATAACTTAAACTAACATCAAACTACTCATATTCATTCATTTTCAAGTAAAATGGCCCTAAAATGCCCTCAAAAGGCCTATATTTGGTTCTAACTTGCCTATATTGTGTATTTTCAATCAAAACAACTTATAAATACATTAAACTAACTATATATATGATGTTTGAGGTGTTTATAACTTAAACTAACATCAAACTACTCATATTCATTCATTTTCAAGTTAAATGGCCTAAAATGGCCTCAAAAGGCCTATATTTGGTTCTAACTTGCCTATATTGTGTATTTTCAATCAAAACAACTTATAAATACATTAAACTAACTATATATATGATGTTTGAGGTGTTTATAACTTAAACTAACATCAAACTACTCATATTCATTCATTTTCAAGTAAAATGGCCTAAAATGGCCTCAAAAGGCCTATATTTGGTTCTAACTTGCCTATATTGTGTATTTTCGATCAAAACAACTTATAAATACATTAAACTAACTATATATATGATGTTTTGAGGTGTTTATAACTTAAACTAACATCAAACTACTCATATTCATTCATTTTCAAGTAAAATGGCCTAAAATGGCCTCAAAAGGCCTATATTTGGTTCTAACTTGCCTATATTGTGTATTTTCAATCAAAACAACTTATAAATACATTAAACTAACTATATATATGATGTTTGAGGTGTTTATAACTTAAACTAACATCAAACTACTCATATTCATTCATTTTCAAGTAAATGGCCTAAAATGGCCTCATAAGGCCTATATTTGGTTCTAACTTGCCTATATTGTGTATTTTCAATCAAAACAACTTATAATTACATTAAACTAACTATATATATGATGTTTGAGGTGTTTATAACTTAAACTAACATCAAAGTACTCGTATTCAAACATTTTCAAGTAAAAAGGCCTAAAATGGCCTCAAAAGGCCTATATTTGGTTCTAACTTGCCTATATTGTGTATTTTCAATCAAAACAACTTATAAATACATTAAACTAACTATATATATGATGTTTGAGGTGTTTATAACTTAAACTAACATCAAACTACTCATATTCATTCATTTTCAAGTAAATGGCCTAAAATGGCCTCAAAAGGCCTATATTTGGTTCTAACTTGCCTATATTGTGTATTTTCAATCAAAACAACTTATAAATACATTAAACTAACTATATATATGATGTTTGAGGTGTTTATAACTTAAACTAACATCAAACTACTCATATTCATTCATTTTCAAGTTAAATGGCCTAAAATGGCCTCAAAAGGCCTATATTTGGTTCTAACTTGCCTATATTGTGTATTTTCAATCAAAACAACTTATAATTACATTAAACTAACTATATATATATGATGTTTGAGGTGTTTATAACTTAAACTAACATCAAACTACTCATATTCATTCATTTTCAAGTAAAATGGCCTAAAATGGCCTCAAAAGGCCTATATTTGGTTCTAACTTGCCTATATTGTGTATTTTCAATCAAAACAACTTATAAATACATTAAACTAACTATATATATGATGTTTGAGGTGTTTATAACTTAAACTAACATCAAACTACTCATATTCATTCATTTTCAAGTAAAATGGCCTAAAATGGCCTAAAATGGCCTATATTTGGTTCTAACTTGCCTATATTGTGTATTTTCAATCAAAACAACTTATAAATACATTAAACTAACTATATATATGATGTTTGAGGTGTTTATAACTTAAACTAACATCAAACTACTCATATTCATTCATTTTCAAGTAAATGGCCTAAAATGGCCTCAAAAAGGCCTATATTTGGTTCTAACTTGCCTATATTGTGTATTTTCAATCAAAACAACTTATAAATACATTAAACTAACTATATATATGATGTTTGAGGTGTTTATAACTTAAACTAACATCAAACTACTCATATTCATTCATTTTCAAGTAAAATGGCCTAAAAATGGCCTTAATAGGCCTATATTTGGTTCTAACTTGCCTATATTGTGTATTTTCAATCAAAACAACTTATAAATACATTAAACTAACTATATATATGATGTTTGAGGTGTTTATAACTTAAAAATAACTTCAAACTACTCATATTCATCCATTTTCAAGTAAAATGGCCTAAAATGGCCTCAAAAGGCCTATATTTGGTTCTAACTTGCCTATATTGTGTATTTTCAATCAAAACAACTTATAAATACATTAAACTAACTATATATATGATGTTTGAGGTGTTTATAACTTAAACTAACATCAAACTACTCGTATTCATTCATTTTCAAGTAAATGGCCTAAAATGGCCTCAAAATTGGCCTATATTTGGTTCTAACTTGCCTATATTGTGTATTTTCAATCAAAACAACTTATAAATACATTAAACTAACTATATATATGATGTTTGAGGTGTTTATAACTTAAACTAACATCAAACTACTCATATTCATTCATTTTCAAGTAAAATGGCCTAAAATGGCCTCAAAAGGCCTATATTTGGTTCTAACTTGCCTATATTGTGTATTTTCAATCAAAACAACTTATAAATACATTAAACTAACTATATATATAATGTTTGAGGTGTTTATAACGTATACTAACTTCAAAATACTCATATTGATTCATTTTCAAGTAAAATGGACAAAAATGGCCTCAAAAGGCCTATATTTGGTTCTAACTTGCCTATATTGTGTATTTTCAATCAAAACAACTTATAAATACATTAAACTAACAATATATATGATGTTTGAGGTGTTTATAACTCAAACTAACATCAAACTACTCATATTCATTCATTTTCAAGTAAAATGGCCTAAAATGCCTCGATGCCCTATATTTGGTTCTAACTTGCCTATAATTGTGTATTTTCAATCAAACACAACTTATAAATACATTAAACTAACTATATAT